>JAHZMV010005475.1:0-85951 GCA_027743765.1 Coecobrya sp. COE2
TACAACTACATACTCTAGAACAATATGTGTACATATCAGCTACCTGGGAGGATTCTGTCAGGAGGTGCAGAGAATTAAAAAAATATTCCTCTATTTTGGGACAGACTTTAATTATTAATTACCTAGTATACTTATAACGATCAACAATTATAGTGCCAGAAATAGTAAATAAACGCGATGAAAACATGATGCTTTATCGGAGGAAAAAGGCAGAGCAAAATTCGAATTCCGTAGAGTCTCATACCGTAACCGGGATATAAAATCCGACAAAAATCTCTCTAACGGTAAGGATATCTACAGCGTTACAAATCTAGATTGAATTTAAGGCACCCACAATAAATAATAAAGACGGGGCTGAGATTTAAGAATTTACGGCCGCTACGCAATATATTATGCGCTATCATGTATCTCATTAAGTAAACCAAAGAAGCCGACAAAAACACTAGGTGACGATGATGATAATGATTGATGCGTAAAACATTTTTTCCCATCACCACCACGCAACCATCACGTTATTAATTTACTTTTTTTTCTTGACTAACTTTCTTTTTTCGCCAAATAATGCTCTCTACTGTCTGTCTTTCTGATGGTAGCAGTGTTTGTCTTTTCCGGAAAAGTTTACAGAGAACACGGCAGAGAAGACACACAGGAAGGAAAGAAAGAAAACGAGTAAAATGTGATGGTGTTGGTAACAACGACAATGACGACGCTCTGGTAATGAAATATGAGGCAATAAATCATTAACTCAAGTAGTACGTAGGCAGCGAAGAAAAAGAGGGATCGATTGCCGCTTTTACATGCTTGCCTACTTCTGAACACTCATTTTCCAGTAGCAAAGCTTTAAAATAAAACGTGAACGTTTTCTTTGAGAAAAGTTAAGTGTCGTGTAGAGATCGTTAAACATGTACAATAAATATGTACAGAAGGAAATTAAAAAATATATCTTGAAAGGAGAGAAACTTTCTCCTGTAAACGCTTTTCTGTTGAGCCACTGCGTTAGCTTTTTGGTGAACATGGCAACCAATCCGAGTTCATTTCTGACAAGGTGAAAAGCTGACTATACATATTTTTACTTTGAGAGAAAAATGTAAATACGTCCATTATGACCGTTCCCTTGTCGGCATTATTTTCTGTGTAATTACCTGTTCCTTTCTTCATTCAATTTAATTATATCAATATATACCTTTCGTCCTATCTTTCCCCACCCTCATACAAAGTGAATTACCCCTTTTTTCTCTGAAAATTATCTGGCCTATCCAAGAAAAAAAACTTAAACCCTTTTTTACCAAAATATCTAAGCTCATACTTCCTTTCTACCCTTTCGTTTCGTCAGTTTTCCCCTTTTTTTCTTTGACGCTAGTTTCTGAGAAAACGACAAAAAAGAAAAGTCTTGAAAAAATATTTTTTTTTATTTCCGACAAAATTATACGTACGTTTTTTACAAGGTAATTACTCAACTTTATTTTCTCACAATGTGGCTTGAAAGGAACCGCTTTCCCATTTTCGGAATAAAGCATATTATATAGTAGTACCAGCAGCTCGTTGAGACTTGATACTCTCACAGCACAAGGGCAAATGCCAAAAGAGCAACAGAGAAAGAAAAAAAGGAAAGTTCTTTTTTCTAAAAAAAACTTTCTCGTTCTCTCTCTCTCCGGAGAAAAAAGAGACAGGGAGAAAGGGAAGAATTGGACTGCTCACAAAAAGTTTTCTCCATTTCTTCAAAGTAAAAGAAACTTGTCTTGTTTGCTCCTGTAATGCTAGTGTGATGTCCCGAAAAAAGAAAGATGAAAGTTAAGGAGATCGAGCTATTTATCTGATATCGGTGTAGACGAAAGTGATCATGATAATAAGAAGTAAGGAGGACAACAGGGACAAGATCAACAAGAAAAAAATCCACCGATAGAGAAGGACTCAACAGGTAGGTGGAAATCAAAACCTGGTGACGGTAGTGGCAAGCCATGGAAAAATGGAAGGTAGTGGAGAATGGTAAGAGGAGAAAAGGTAAACGGTTATTACTTTGGACGGTAGAGCTAGTGATGATGATAATAATATTAGGAGTAATGGAATGTGGATAGCGGAGAAAAAAAAGAATGGCGATATGAGATGGAGGAAACGATGATGATTTTGATATGGGGTCTGTGAAACCGCCATAAATATCAGTGTCTGTCTCGATTATTACTATTATTATTATGAGCGTAGGTGGCGGAGACAGCAACTTCACCAGTTGCTGCGGCTGTTTTCTGGTGAGTCTGGGCGATAAATAAAAATGGTAATATTTACTGAGAAAAAATATATGACAAGTGTTAACCTGCTTTGTTAGCGGAGGATGCCGACGAGGAAGATGAAGAATGCAGCTTTTCGAGGCTGATTTGTTGCTGGTTTTTGTTGGAAACTGCCGCAGCAGCGGCAGCAGCCGCTGCCGCGGCTGCGACTGCCGAGGGAGGTGGTGGTGGAGGTGCCACATTGTTTGCGGCGTGAAGCAAGGGTAAATGTTGGGCAGGGGTGGCGACCGTGTGGGCAGTTGTGGGGAGCATGAGAGCTGACATGGTGGCCAACATTGTAGAGCCGCTTCCCGCAGGATGGGAACGTAGTAGTGGGGACGTCAACAGACCAGCGGCAGGCCCGGCTGACGGACAACAACAATTGGCTGGGAGATACACTTTGGCATGAAACGGGGGGAAATTGGTGAAAATAAAAAGGGAAAGAAAAAGGAATATAGTCTCAAGAAAAGGATAAAAAACTTGTAACCAGAAAAAAAGAAATTCAAGACAGGGAATAATATTTCACCGGAAGTGGTCAGTGCCGTTGGACTCGGCAGTGGTCTTAGTACTATTCACTGGTAAGTTTATTTCTTGCGTGTTGACCTCTCACTCAGGTCCACAGGGACAAGAGTAAAGAATGAGGAGAGAGGTGGAAGAGATTACCACCTCGGTTGTAGTAGCAGTCTTTATATAAGAATGAAAACACTCTGAACAACAACAACCAAACCACCAACTTGTTTACTGCTCCAGTATTTACTACTACACATACAATAAAAACCCGGATGGACGACAAATAATTAATGAAATATCCCAGGTTTATTTTACGGCTATAGCATGAAACCACTCTTGTGTTTTTCTTGTTGTTGTTGTCTCTCTCTCTCTTGCTAGCTTTATATTTTCCTTTGAAAAAACAAACAAGCTAGAAGATGATGAAGTATGTTTTTCCTTCCACGAAATACAACTACTCAATGTTGCTTTTTTATGTCAACTCTCAGAGTCTACTCTCCAGGGAAACTATCAAGAGTAGTAGTGGTGGTGGTGACGGTCTGCTCACATATGTAACCGCACCACTTTGCACAGTCATGAATAATAGAATGTCACGAAGACGCGATGAGCGGAACAAGCCCCAAAAATACAAGCACAGTCAACAGTAGCACACAAAACACACACAGTAAAAATATTTTACTTTTCAGAGAAAAGCTTTCCAACTTTTTTTTTCTCTCCCTAGTCAGTCAGTCAGTTAGAGTGAAAGAGAAGAATTCTGTTGTGTATGTCGTGGTGGTAGTTGATGGTAGTAAAGGAGCAAGGTAAACAAGTAAACAAGACAAATTGCCTTTTTATCTTGTTAACTTTTTTCTCTCCTGTCTTCTCACTTTATTTTTTTATAAGCACACACCAAAGCTGCACCCCAAATTTACTCAGTAGCCTAGATGGCAGCACTGGTTGAGGATTTTTTTTAAAAAAAATAATTATAATTTTCTTATCTTCAGTAATTTTCAACAGGTAATCCCTACCAAACCACTTCTCTATCCTTTAAAAAAATATTTTTCCTCTCAATGACTCAAAAAGCTAGCAGCAGCCTTTTTTCCCACCACCTATCTATTCCAATAATAATTCTCAGTTTTCAAAGGAAAACTCGGGAACAAGTATGTATACTCGCTTTTTCCTTTCAAATTCCTTTATAAGCTCTCAGCTTTCTATGCGCTACCACCGCTCGGGAGAAAGACGGAGTGAAAACTGTGCCTGTCTACTTGTTTGCTTGCTTGTGTGTATCCATCCATTTCCCTGCTTGCTTGCTTGTCTCCTCTGCTTTTTCCTTCCCCTTCCAAAATACCAACTAGAGTTTCTCTCCTTCTCTCTGAGAGTCTGAAAATGCGGCTTTTTCCTTCTACCTTATGGCCGTAATAACAACAAGTGGAAAAAACAGAGCTTGTTCCCGTTCCCCATGTACAAATTTTCTTTTCTGCTTTGGCCTCTCTCTCTCTCTCTCTCTGTTTCTCTCGCAATATACTTTTCCACTTTTTATTTTCAGACACAGGGAGTTAGAGACGGAGAAAGGCATTTTCTCTTTTGCTTTTTGCTGCTCATGTTAGTGGTGGTGGTGGCGATGATGATGATTCAACACTGTTCGATACAAGCCGAGGGAGAACGGGGCAGACCGACACCAAAAAAATATGTACATGTACGCCACCACCACCACCACCAATACTGCAGTAGACTATGGAAGAAGCAGCAGTAAAACAGACAAGCAGAATATTATTTTTTTTCTGTTTGCTTTCATTTTCTTCAGGAGAAGAAGTAAGGAGGAGACAAAGTGACATTACAGTTGTTTTAAACCACCTGGTAATTAATATGCGGGGATGATGGTGCTGATGGCACTGCAATTTGACATTTTTTCTCTCGTTTGACATTTACGCCCGTCACTCAATAACTCTGGATAAAATGTAGGAGAGCGCGTCAGTTTGGAGATGTACTAGTAGAGCAGCAGGTGTATTATGTGGAGTAAATTAATGTTATCAAATATTTATGTATGGTGAAAGGAAACATGGAAAATGATTGTTGGAGGATAAGGGCAAATGAGAGCAGGAATAATGACAGAGGGTGGAAATAATGTGGAAGCAGTGGTGGTGGTATGGTGGTAGAGGCGAATGAAGAAGAGTTCAGGGATAGTGAATGTATTGACGGGAAAGTGGAAATGAGGAAGGTTTAATTTCAACTTGTCCATTTCATAGAACACATACATGTCCATCTGCCTCAAGCTATTTACCTAAAAAATTTGGTTTTCCCGTCATTATCATCAGAACAGTTATCCACACAAGAATACACACATACATACGCACCGCCGCAAAAGTTGAAATTATGACCGGGTTCACTTGATTGTGAATTTATGAAAGCTTTTGTAGAGATTTTGCCTGAAATGAACAACCGTGGAAATGAATTGTGCTCATTCGGATATAAAATGAGAAAAGGGCTATAATTTGAGATTATACGCTGCTATTAATATTATTAAAATTATTATGCAAGCCTAACATGAACATGATCATGATCATAGTCAGCAACAGCAGCATCCATAAACGGAGGAGCGAGATGGAAATGGAAAAGAATGAGGATTGTTTCAATTTTGTAAGATATTTCGAGAGAGAAAGATAGAGTAGGCTTCTCTCACTGACAAATGATCTGTGTCAAAAATAGAGAGCGACTCATCTCATCTCTTTCAGAAAATGGCTTGCAGCTAAAATCCAGAAAAAATGAACAACCAGCCCAAAAATATTCAGCATCTGTATAAATTTTATTTTTAAAGAGATGAGCAGCAAAATAACTCGACATATTGCACAAGAATAAACGCCACCACTACCACTGCATGAAAATAGAGAAAGCTACTAGGAAAAAAGTATCTGCTTTCACTTTCCACTAGTGGGAAATTTTCTCTTTTTCTTTCTCTTCCAAACCATACTACAGGACTACTGCATAATAGCATTGTTTCCCTGGAGACAGAGAGAGAGAGAGAAACGGGGGAAAATGTAAATGTGCACACGTTTTTTCACATGAAAAAGGCAGTGGAATGGATTTGGAGAGAAGAACACAGTGCAAAAATTGGATCATGATGATGATAAACCGACTGAGTGAATAAGGCGTGTAGGCGAATAGTGAGGACAAAACAGCAATTCAGCAGCATACTGATCATGACGATGATGATTGGGATGACAAGACAAGTGACAATGTGACAAGAATAATTTCTCTAGCGCAACCAAAATAAATACCTAAAAGAGAGCGGGGAAATGTGAGAAAAGTTTATTGGCAATTCAGTAGATCAACCAGTTGATTTTTTTCTTTCCCTTCTATTTCCTGATTTTGTCAAGTCATCGAAAATAAAATAAAATTTGCTGAGAGTCGTGCGTGCAGAAAGGGCCAATTGAAAGCAGAAAATAATGTATGCTATTTCGTGAGAAGAATGACCACAGAGATGGTGGCAGTGGTGACGGTGGGGGGTAGGCAACATTCAGTTGAGTTGACATAAAATGTAATAATGTACATACCAAATATAATATTGAATATGTATGTACATCCATCCGAGCAAAATGCGCATTTGGAATGGCATGGAAAAGTGAAGAAGAAAAATTTGTTTGAGGAAAGATTGGTTGTTCGGAAATTCCAAAAACTGTTGCCTATTTCTTCGTTCCAGTAATTTCTGTTGTTGCGTGATTGGATTTTTTAGCTTGTTTTTTTTCTTGAGGGAGAAGATAGAGAGAGAGCCGCTCAAACATTTTTTGGAGACATAGCCGTTCGGCCCCAGTAGTGTAACAAGTGAGTAAAATATATATTATGTAATAATAATAATCATTTAGAGTAATTTCGTAGCGGTGGTGGTATATTAAGGGCTGCGTTCTAAGAAACAGCAACAGTATCTCAGACGAGAAATGAGAGCGCAAGAGAGAAGAAGAATGAAAAGGTGAATAATAAATCGATACAGTGAGGATGAGGACAACGACGATACGCTCTAAATCCACAAAATAATAATAATAATAAAAGTGCACGTATTTTTCTTTCCATTTGATTGTTATTCGTTTTTTCCTCCTCACCATTTCCCACTGCCACTTAACAGCCGCTACTAACTAACAACTTGACATGGGGCTGTTCACATACGAATGACCATTCCTAAAAATTTGTTTTTCTTTAATGTCATTTATTTTCAGTAAAACGGAAGTCCCTGCATTCCCTGTGAACGTTCCCCTTTGCATGTTTCACGATAAGTGGAATGAGCAAGCGTGAATTTTTTTTTCTTTCTCGAAAGGAAATGGTTGCATGCATGCAACTCGAAGAAAATAATAAATTATTTTTGTGTGCACGGTTGTCCTGGCAACTACGAAGCTTTCAATTTCAGCGATACTACTAATATCAACTATACAGTCAAGGCGGAAGTAAATGTATATACAACCCATTTATTTATCACTGTATAATCCGATATTATTCTACTTTTTCATGTGTGCTCGTACTTCATTCCCAGGAAATTCATATTAGCAGTGTGGCTTGTATAGAAAAAAGGAACCTGTAGCAATAAAAAAATACGAAAAAAAAATTGTAATGCGATTTTATCTGCACATTGACTCTTCCATTCTCATCTGTTATTATCATGCTCTTGATAATAATGATGAGCTTGAGATGAAATTTCCTGAGAAAAATAGCACGGATCATGATCCCTCTACACAGTCAACATGCTCATACGATCAACAAGATGAGATGAAACGATAAAAAAAGGAAATAAATTTGGAGAAGAGGAAGAAGCAGAAGGAACACCTAAGGTAATCTACCTACCTATCCCTTCCCTATTAATAGCGCGTATAAGACGATCATGATAATAAAAAGTAATAATAACGGCCAGCTCTCAATCTCTGGTAAGTTGTTACCTAAGTAACTTTTATTGTTTTTTATCATTATCCCATTACTCCCTGTCACAAGGTTCCCAAGTACAAGAGAAGTAGCAGGAGCAGCAGAAGGAAAGAAATTGTCAACTTCCCAAGCGCAGATTAAATAGGTACTACAACAAGGCTTATTTTATTGTTCGAAAAGTAGAGGAAGAAAATGAAAATCATACTTTTATTATTATTATCCTGTCTACTTACTACTAACTTACTACTATGCCACACGGTGATGATTATGAAGAGGATTATCAGGAAAAATGTACAGATTTTTTTTCAGTATGTACTTTAATGACGACGACATTACATGGACAGGTAGTTGAACGTTTTAAATAAAGTACAACAACAGCAGATTTTGTAGCAGAGAGCAGCTCAATTAATTGCACAATCCGTCCGTTCACTCCACTCCAGTGGCATATTAAAATATCCACACGTTTTATTACTGCATACAACAACATGCGTGCGTGCTGCCGGTCGGTCGGTTGAGTGAACCGACCAGTAGTAGCGGCACAGGAGCAATAATAATAATAGATTTTTTATATGAACCTTCCATATAAGTTGACCAGAACAAGAAATATGGTATGGACATGGAGTTGATGATGAAGAGATAACAGGACTTAATGGCAGTAATGCATGTCTCCTCCATCCACCTCACTGCTCTCGCTCTCCGCTTTTGTCCACTTTCGCCCATGCACACACAATACACACATTATTATGTAAATTAGGAATGTGGCAGAGAAAATGAGCAAAGGCTTTCTTCTTTCTTCCTCGACAAGTTTCTCCAGCGTCACTAATCAAATAATAATACGTGATAAATAAACAGGGAGCCAGGTAAAGCAAAGCAGAGAGAGAGAGAGAGAGGCAACCAAGTAGCCAGAGTTTACTTGTTGGCTGCGTTCTTCTACTACGGCATTGTTACATATTTTACGATGACTGGTTTGTCCTCTAGTAAAGTGTCCCTGTTGCTGCCAGAAGCCAGCAGCAGAGTAGTGCAGAGAGAGGGAGATAATGATCGCCACAGGTAATTTATGCCATTTTGCTGCATAGGTACACGCTAAGCTACGCCACCATGTGCTGGGCTCGTGCAAGTCCGCTACAAGCACCATTTAGGAAAAAAATGCTTGATTGACTGACTGGTGGAGAGTGAAAAAAGTAAAGAATGGAAAATTGTAAAGAATAACAAGCAGAGGTCAAGCAACAGTGCAGAGCAGACTATAATGTTTGGAACAGCAATAGAAACCAATTTCGCCATAATATTGTGTCTGTGTGTTTCTCCGGCTTTCTCATGCAATTCCAAGTACTTGGGGCAGACCAGGTCGTTGTCGTTTCTCTCTCTCTCTCCATTTCTTCGGTGCTGCTGTTGGTGACGTGGCTTCCGGTGTAAATAGGTGTGTGTGCACTATTTTTTTGCCTGCACAACTTTTAGATATTATAGACGGGTTGCGAAGAACAAAAAACGTGCTCTGACTACAGACTTTGGTGATGATGATGATGATGATAACGATTGTTAAAGATTAGCGGTTTTTCTCATGCCACCATCACCGACCATCGTAATATCAGCAACAGCCAAGGAAAGTCAGAGAGTCCACTAGTCTGAGAATTGAGAATGGTGATGTTCATCATCATCATCATGAGCATGATGAAATGAATGAGTAATCAAGCCAGCAGAGTCAGAAAAGAGTAGAGTACACTGCATTGCTGCTGTTTTTCATATTACCTATTATTAAATTTTATTTAGGCCCAGCACAGCAGCAGCATCGTTGTTGTCGCGATCGAATACACACACACCACCTGAAGAAAATGGGATTAGCAAAAAGCGGAGCGAGGGGCCATGCCAGAATAATCCACATGATTATTATTATGCACACGGCTATTATATTCTTGTTGTAAGGTAACATGGTAGGCATGAGTTGTTGCGGACACTATTTCTCAGAAGGAAATAAAAAGTGCCAAGCTCAGCACTACACCACCACCGCCACCAACAGCAGCAGGGATTACGATTGAAAGTACCGGAAAATTACACGGTTCAAGTCTAGTTCCTCCGTTTGTCCTTCCCACTATCATTTCATACTCGTCCAGATAATCTGCGAAACTGGGTGTATTACTCGCTACTTTTCTAAATTTGGAATGTTTACACATTTCGTAATTTTTTAATGTGCGTGGAAACGACGCCAGGAAAAGGGGTTACATTAGCAGCTTATTACAACGCTTGGTTACTGCTGCTTGGCTAATGGATTTTTTTTTCTGAGAGAGGATCGTATTATCACACGAGCATAACAAAGTCCACAGAATAAATAATAATAATGGAATGTCTCCGAGAAAATGGGATCTGGCAGAAGGAGGAGTAGTAGTAGTACTACTTGCCCTAAAAATATCATAATATTGTTTGCTAAGCATTGCGCAATAATAATAATAATAATTACAACAACAACAGCAAGGAGCATAAGGAAAGAAGCATGGAGGTCTAGACAAAGGACCCCTGAAGGGGTGGTAGGGTGGTGAGGACTTGGCTTTGATCTCTTATGAGTAGTTCTTGGAAATCTACTACCTGCTTTCCCTGCCTCATTGCAACATCCACCAACATGATCATCATCATCCTCCTCACCGTTCTCATCTCATCCACAAGCTTATTTGTTTGCAACAAACGTCTCCCTCACAACACAAGATTATAATCATCGCTGCCAGAGCACAGGAGCAACAAGAGATGAGGTGGATGGGATGAGGACGATATGATGCCCAGAAGGGAGGCAGGAGAAACAAATAAAAAGCAGCTGCTGTGAAACACGGAGAAAAGTGGAAAGACAGGGATGTCGTTTTCTTCACAAGATGAAAATAAAAATAAAAAGTCTGTCGTGCTGAATTTTGGGATAAGACAAAAGGATTATGACAATAATAACGGGTATGGAAAGACTTTCTGAACCTTCTAGAATTTTTTTTTACTGATGCTATGAATAAATCTCAAAATGTATGATTTCTTTTTCGGGAAATCCGAAAAAAATAGGAGATAAGAAAGGAAAGTTTGAAGAAATGAAAAGAGACAAGACACGCAAATGTGTAATAATAGGCGTATAGATATATATTACAGCATATTTTCATATGTTTTGCCAGCGGCTCTCTTTTAATTCGCTACCTGATCATCTCGCATCATCTCTCTTGATTCTGCTCCGCTGAGACGAAGGGGAAAGAGTCGAGAGATGGATTATTATTTCGTTTCATATAAATAATAAATATTTTCTGGGGGAAAATCAGGTAGTGGCACAGCTGGTGCAGAAGGGACTTGGTTTTTGGTACAATTGCGCAACCCTGCCTTGTTGTTTGTTGTTGTGCATGAGTGTGTATGTGGAGAAATTGTGCAATCTGAATGGCCATGTTGAAACAAGTTTTTCATGGCGAAATGACCTCCTGTATTTCTGAAAATCAGGCAGATATGTATATAGAGTATGGAGCTTAAGATAAATCGGAAACACGTCCTGTATAAATATGAACACACTTTAAAAAATCCAAAGTACATACTCACGGAAACAGGGAAAACAACTCAGCAAAAACACTTTCAAGTATTTATTCAACCAATTTTGTCAACAAGTAATAATGGTGGAGGGACACTACTACTGGTCATCTAATAATATCCCTATCCATCCACCCTCCAGATAAATAAGAGGATTCATTCTCTACCCCGCCGGCATACCAGCACCAGAAACATGATACCATTCTGATTTCCTCTGTCAATTTAAATTTTCCTCTCTTGTTATTCTCATTATTTCGTCCCACTGCAATCCCCATTATTGCTGACCACTGCACTGAACTACTTCTACTGGCCAGAGAGTGGTAACCAGCAGGCATTTCATTATTTGTCGAAAGACATGTACACTCTCCTTGTTTATTGTCCTCATTGCTATATCCGTTTCTATCTACCAGCATCATCATGCCTGGTTCCTCCAGGAGGAAGGAAAAATATAATGACAGTTAATTGCTACGGTTGGTCGTCACAAGATAAGATACGACAAGAATGATAGTTGCAACATGACATGTGACTTGACAGGTTACAAAAACCCGGCTATTGTCTCCTCTGGGCATTTTCCCTACCCGTATTGTTCAGGTCATTACATTATACTACCTCTCCCATTGCAACTCGCTCCTTTCTCTGCTTGTTGCTGGATAATTAAGTACAGCTAATTAGCTGGTGGTGGGTGTACAAGCAAACAAAGAGATGCGCCCGTGCGTGATGGACGTGTGGAGGGTTGGTTTTTGGCGTGCGGGATAGGGGTCCGTCCACAGGAGACAAAAACGAACCATTTTCAGAAAGAAAAAACATCAAATTGAGGAAAATGGAAGGCAAGTTAGGATCATGTTCTGGAAGCCCACTTAAAAGTCAATCAAAACTCACTTGAGCTCGCTCCTATTTTAGTATTCACGAGAAAACTTTGACGGTGCAGATGATGCAAGCGACGCCACCACTACCACAGAACAAGTGTGGTAGTTGGTGGCACTTGTGAATTGAGAAGCAAGGTGACAATAATGGCGACAGATGACATGGATGATGATGAGAATGAGGATAAAATTTGTATGGGATTTTTGCAGCTTGACTACTGTTGCTGCAAAAGCGGGACGAGAAGGACAGGAAACAGGGAAAAGCTCTTTTCACAGGCGACGTGACTCGCTGTAGAAGGTTGAGGCAGATGCTGTTTGTGTTGCAGCAGGAGCCACTTGACAGAATGGGATGCTCATCTTGATGATGACATGCATGGATTTGTTTACACGGAAAATAAATGAAGTGGTAGGTGGTGTTGGTGGATTTGAATAATAATCGCGTGTTTGGTTTGTTCTCTATTTAGTGTTTAACGCGAGTGTATAATAAAATATTCAGTGGAAATGTTCAACTGCCACCAACACTTGATTTAGAGAACATCCTGGGAAACAAGAGCAATTGTCTTGTAAAGTGTGAAAAGTTTTCGCTATAACAATATATTATTTTGGACAACCTGCAAAAAAGCAGAGCTAATTTGGTAAAAACAATAATGGGAAAAGTTGCACTTACTACTTGTATCCGGCTTAGACTGACTATTTGGCGACGTTGCCCAGTTAACTTTCATTTCCTGCAATAGAAAAATAAAATAATGATTAAAAATTTCAGTACAATTTCAGGTTGGTAACAAGGTCTACGCAATAGCAAACCTTGTAAAATATTAACCAGGAAATATATAATATACATACATTTGCTCTCTAAAAGCTCTACAGCGGCGAAATGTTTTTGCAAGCTTGAAATATAAATGTGCGCGAGTGGAGGGCGTGGGTGTTATAGTTAATTCAGTTTGAGTGACAGGGAAAAAAGGAGAAACGGATCGAGAAAGTAAAAGCAGTTTTGTTTGCGGGAGCTGAAGCAGCAAGGCTCGTCGAAAGTCAAGTAAAGTGAAAGTGAACCGAGCAGGGGAGAATAGAACACACAGACACGACGCACATTGTATTTATGTACTTTTGTGTGTGGTGGTGGTGGCCAGCAGAACTTGTGTGGATCAGGATGATCATCTTCGGGACACAGAGGAACAGAGGCAATCTGAGAAACGCTCCCGAGGGCCTAGTGTTCCTTTTCCAAAAACCCACAGCATCCCACACGTTTTTTGCTCCGACAAACAGAAAGAGATAGAGGAAATTCTCTCCAAGTATCCATCTCACTTTCGACCAAGTTTATTTTCCACAAGACGGATTTCCTATTTACAAAATTTTCCAATTCACATTTAAATAAAATGTGAAAGAGGATGAACCAGTTGATGACCTATAGGCCCACTCAACTAACCTCTCCGTCTCTTCAAAACTATGTAGATGAATTGTCTAGGATGAATTTTATTTTTAGAGAATTACAACAGATTACTTCAAAAAATATTGCGTGCGCCTGTATTTGATGGCTTTTATGTAAGTTATACCTCAAAAACCCTTCCAATATTCCATTATTGCGCCACGTGCTAACCTTTAGACCTTTTCGTCTATTACAAATGACGCCCCCGCCCAAAAATCTCAAAGGAAAGTTGAGCGGCAGAGAGAAATATATGTAAAAGTGGCTATTTTCCTTGTTTGTTATTTACGGCGATAATGATGAAACAGATTTAGCCATTAGGACATACTCAAAATTATTCCGTGTGCAACTCAAAGTGAATTGAAAGAGCATCTCCATCTTTCTTGTCTCCCAGCCATCCTTTGATTTCCCCTTCCATCACAATCAACAACAGTGGCGTACCCACACCAGGGCTTGAGGAGTACAACGGCATAAATTTAGTTTTTGCCCAGTCCTTCCAAAAATGCTTTGATTACGGGTAAAACGGCAAGGGGCATCCTCTGAGAGGATTCCTCTCTGCTCTTTGCATAGATGCTCCACTGATCCTCATAATTTTTTCATACATTTTCCGAATGAGCTTTGTAACAACTAGAGAACGAAGCAGACACATAGAAACGTTTGATTTCCCCCGGAAAAGTTGCAAACTTTCTGCTTCTCTCTCTCTCTCTTTCCCTGCTACACTCCACTTTTTCTACTTGTTCTTCTCTCTTCTCTTGTTCCACCCCAGTGCATAATATTTTCTCTGGAGACACAGAGACAGTGGTATGGCATCCTTTATGACATAAGCCTTTACCACTGCCAAACTCCCTATTTCCTCCCGTTTCTCATCCAACTCATCATATTGCTGTTGCTCTTGTGACTTTTTCATAAATAAGTAAACAAAATTTGCTTTACAGCCCAAGTATTCCACTTCTCTCTCTCTCTCTCTCTCTTTCTGTTTTTCATTTTATGATGATGCACTCTTAACTACTTAAATATTTTCCCTGAATGACAACAACTCCTCTGATATCTGATGCTTTCACACAGAATTTATCTTTACTATTTACTGCTAGTGGCATAGCGGGTTGTATCATCATCATACAAAAACTGGTTGAATAACTTTTCTCTTGTTTCTCCAAGTGGAGTCGAATCAAGTGCGCCACTGTATTTACTCTTGTGTTTTTCAAAGTGAGAAAGGTCTCTCCGACGAGAAAGCAAATATATTTTGCTCTTTCTCCATTCCCTTCTACTCCAACAGAGCAGGATAATGTTCTTCTAACATGATATTATCATTTACAGGGACACCCCACAAAAGCACCACTACCATCCTAGCATTTTCTGCTACGAGACATTATTTTCATAGAAAAAAATAAGACAAATAAATATAAATAACGACGGAATAAAGAAAAAAAGAAGATGCTGCTCCATTCGTACTGGCAATAACAATATATTTTTGTAAATCTCTTGGACACAATCTCAGCAAAACCAGGTTTGTCCTGCTTTATACAAAAAAAGCAGGTTAAAATGCATACAGTCATGGTAACCAGGGCGCACCCAGAAGGACACGTAGAGGGTTTTCATTCTAACTGTACAATATTTTAATATAAATTACGTTAGAAATAGGAATTCACTAAAAAAAAAGGAAACATAACACCCTTCGACCCCCGACCACAGGTGTGCCACTGATGATGATAACCCAACAACATAATATTTTTGTATGTGCCAAAAACTTTTGCTTTTTCAACTGGTAACAGTAAAAAAAAGTAAACTTTTTTCGTGTGGGTGCGTGCGTTGTATGTGTGTGCAACAAGAGGATAGGAATAAATATTGTTAAAAAATAAAATGGATAAAAGTTTTTGCTTGTCTGTTTTCCTTTGTTATTTTATTTCTGTGGACGACAAGGTAAGGTGGTCCCTGCCCGCTGAGCTGAATAATGTAATGGCCATTATGTCGTGTATATTGCATTGCACAACAATAATAATAACTGTTTTCCCCAACCTTTCAGTTTATTTTCGGGAGAAAAGTAAATAAATAAATAATTATGACCAAAGAACACCCACCCACTGATGTGGCGAATAAAACGCCCTAAACGTGTATCTCTTTACGCACACAGGTAATTGACCATATTATTATAATCATACTAAATAACTGGGTGCGTATGGCAATCTATGACCACTGGCAAATAATTTTGGATGGATGGTGACAATATTCGAGAAAATGTAGTCCCCACTAATAATAGACATGGGCCCAAAACAACAACAAGTTTCATGACAATTTTCATTATAGCCTCACCCGATATTTCGGCACGCCCACGCTAAACTTTTCCCCCGAAAAATAAACTGGGATGGAACTAACTAAATACTTGAATCCCGGAACAGACCCCTCGCCACAAGAAAGGAATTTCTTGCTCTTTCCGGTGATCGCACTCAAATAATCCTTGAAAATCCTGGCAAAAGTCATCTTCAAAAGTTAAATAGCTACTGTATGGAAGCTGACCACAAGAAATAAAACAGGGAATGTGCACGTGAAGGAAAACTGAAAAGAAAAATTGTGAAAGGGAAAACCAAGTCAAAAGAGAGAACATTTTCCCACCATCATCATTTCTTCGCCACCACCTTGAGAATGGAGTGGCCATACAGCGCGCAGTAATGGTGAAGATGGTGGTGATGATCTATTACCCCACCAACCATATTTTCTCTGCTGAGGTGGCAATGATCAACGGCTTAACTGAAAATAATAACAACAATAATATTTCCTCGTAACCAAAAGTGGTAGAGCAAGTCGAGCAGGTACCCAAGGAAAATGACCACAAAACATCATCATGATTACAACCAACTCCTGTTGAAAAATTGAGTTTCTCAAAATGAAAAGTTATGTAACCGGCTGTAAAAGCGTAGCTGGAAGTATGCTGTAAGATTAAATAAATAAGTAAACAGCGTAAAATTAAACTTTTGGCCAATAAACAAGGTAATAACGATGATAGTGACCAAAATCTTGCTTTTAAAAAACCACCTTGTCCTTTCAATAATACGATACTTTACGATACTACTACTACCATCGCATTTACAACGAGTTTTCCCCTGCTTGTTTGAAAAATTTCAAAACTTTTTTTTTTCGTTTGCCGAAGCAAATGAGAAAAGCAAAAGTTTTCTAATTGAATTCCAAATTTTATTTCCCTTGTGGCCTCATCCCCCAACACACACAAGAGAGACAAACTTTTTTTTCCTTCTTCCTCTTTTGTGAATAAGCAGAAGGGTCACTGGCATTATTATTAGGATTGGAAGGGATGTGATGTGATGAATTAATTATCTTTAATTTCACTTTTGTGAAACTTAAAAATTTAGCCAACAAAATTTCCAATCTCTTTTATATCCTCTGGATAGAAACCCTGGAGAAGAAGGTCTTAAAGCTACCCTTCCATGAAAACATTTTTTCTTCATGTCCAGTGCTACTTGCTCAACTTTTCAATCTTTCGTAAAACAACACATTTTTTCTACTTTTCAGAAAAAAAAGACTGAATGAAACTGTTCACGAGTGAAATTTAATTCCCAGCAGTAACAGCAGCAGCAGCAGTAGCAGTCCATCACCCAAAAAAATATAAAGAAAGCAGCAGCATGTGATCCCTTCCTTCTTCTGCAGCTTCTTTTTATCTGCAAAGCCGAGCACAAAAAGGAACTCCAATCTTCAAGAAAATTCCATTTTTTTCCCTCTTCTTCTTGTCCCTTTTATTCTCTTCTCATCTTGCTTCTCTTCATTCACATGCACTCATTCGTGAAAGAGAGGAACCGGCCGAGAAATAATACACATTTATTATTTTTATTATGTAAGCATGCCTCTTTCCCTTTCTCTCTCTCTCTCTCTCTCTCAGGAAAGAAGAAAGAATCAAAGTGGAGAAAAATAATGCGAGATGCGAATAGTGACTGACTATTCATTTTGTTACTAGAATAAAGAAATATGAAAAAGAATACTTTAAAAAAAGCTACAACCAAGTTCCAAGATTTTTGCATCACTGACTTTTTCGTAGTCTTGTCAGGCTTCCCATCATTCTCCGTTTTATTTTCTAAGCTTTAAAAAATCTATGCTGTTGCGCATTTTTTTGGCCCACTGCAGCAACATCATCAACTGAGTAGCCCAAATTTTAACCCGGTTCGAAATTCACGATTCTAACAAAATAACGAGTCCAAAGCAATTTGTACCATTTAATGTATCTGCTCAGCTACTAGAGCTTTTACGGTAATTCATCTTATGCCCAGCATTTTTCTTAGCATCTGGCTTGTAACTTTTCATTTCTTTAAAAATATAGATGAAAGTAATCCAAGTGGAATAAAACGATGTGTGTGTTCCGTCTTTGGAGGAAAAAATGAAATTATTGGAAAATTGAAAGCCTCCACTAGTGGAAACTCAACTTGAAGTAATATTTAATATCATTATGATAAGCAGTAAGTAGAAGCCCTTCTCACAATGGGCAAAAAATCCGCTGCAAACAGGAACAGCCACAAGGACGGAGCTGATGACCATGATATTATTAAATGCACACTAAGCAGAAACAGTTTACTACGAAATGATAATGCATGAGAAATTTTTTCCACTTATCATTTTCCCCAGATAATTTCGGTCAATTTCGTTAAAAGGTAATATTATGACCTTCGTTAAGGAACCTTCTCCCCAAAAGTGAAAATTGGATTACGCAGATGACCATTATCATTCTTACAGACTGACAGACAAACTAACAAATCAAGTCAGGTCTACGAGGACACACACATCAGCTCTATAATAAACCTTGTAATATTTTTATTTAGGAATAAAGAAGAGAGGGAGCACCATATCAGTTCTAAATTTCCCAAGACTCTTGATCGATCCTTGCAACAAGGCCAACCGCAGCAGCCAGAGAATCAAAAAAATACGGTATAGGTACAATAAGTAGGTAGCCAGAGTTTTTTTGCCGTTATTTTTTCATCGTTTTAAATTTCCATCAAAATACTTTGCCAGTGGAGCAGTGCAAGTAAATAGCTACGTGCGTACTCGTTCTCTTTTTACATTTTTTTTCTCGTCTCCTTTCCCTTTATTTCTTCTTGTATCAGATAACCGCCCACATAGTCTCCAAGCTAATTTCACTTGATTGTTGGTGCAGTGATGGCTATAGAAAAATGTAATGTTTATTCTATCCGTGTAGTAGGCCCTTTCCATCCACCAGCAGACAAATTACATTTTTTCCGCTATCATCCCAACAGGAGTAATGCAAGTAGCGGCGGCAGCGACAAGAAAATAGATAAGATTACTTGCTCGTGTACGATTAACAGAGAGAGAGAGAGAGAGAGAGAGATTCCATGATTACTCAAGTATTAAACTACTGAATAGGATAACAAGCGGCGGAATACGTTTTTTCCCTTCTCAAAAGAAAAAGATGGGCGTAAAAAAAGCAGACATGGAAATTCTTCTAAAAAATCAAACTTTTTTGCAGGAAATTTCAGATTTTCTTTCTCTTTTGCGTGTGTGCGTAGAACAACAAATCTTTACCAGAAAAATAAATACCCGGCTGGCAAACTTATTGGTTGGGAAACTTTTTTGTTCCTGTTTGGGTTCCTTCCCGTTACATGATACGCAGCAGATCAAGAAAATTACGCAAGGAGAAAGAAAGCTCCGAAAAAAAGTAAGACAAAGGAGGAGGATTTAAGCAAGTCACGAAATCTCTTCTGCTGCCTCTCTCAGAGAAAAAAAAATAATCTGCAACGTTGATCACGACTAGGACGACCATATACATACATATTATACGAGTCATGCTGATGATGATGATGCAATACAACAAGATATTATTATTCCACATTCTCTCAAGAAGAAAAAAGAGGGTAAACTAGACGCTGCCTCCCTCTTTCTTTTCTTCTCCTCTAATGCTGCATAACTCATTGGTATTCATCTCACCAGTGAAATGGTTAAGGTGGCCGCTCATCATGATCATCCGTTAAAAAAGCTCGCTCTGATGCTACTGCTCAGAGATGAGCATCAGCAGAGCTGCTCCTTTTGTGTGCTCCATTTTTCGCCATGCTTCTCTGACTGCTTAATTAGTGGAACGCATAATTAAGTTATGGGGCTAAATGATGGATAAATGACGACGAGGGACTCTTAAATTTTCCCTCTTTTTCTCTCGCTGGCTCACTCCCTATTATTATTATTGTTATTATTATTATGCCTGTCTTAATTCTCCTTGCAGAGAAGAAAGAGAGATTATTAGAGTCGGCCTAACACCACCACCAGAGAGAAAGAGAGAGAAAAAGTGAAAAAGGAGAAAGTTTTTGCAACGCCTTTTATTTCGCTGCTCGGCCGGAAAAACACGCACGCACCAGCAAGCAGCACAGAGGAGCAGTAGTGTTCAAAGACACCGGGAAAACATAAAGGAATGAGGAGGATGCGGATCCTGATGATAATTATAATGATCGTGATGGAAGATTATCTGGAAAATCCCTCAGAGAGCATACCATTCCGCTTCCATCCCTTTTCTCCATTTCGCCTTGTTTTTCATTCTCTCCCGGTTATTTCCAAAAAAGGCTGCTTTTAAATAAGCCGGAACATTGGGATGGTTTTGGTATATGGTTTCCATAGCAACGAGATATATTTTCCCACTCATTTACTTGCGTGTCCAGATAGTAAATCCATTTTACTAGTGGAATGCCCGGCATACGTGACCGGACCAAAAAACCGGGGAAGAAACACAAGCTTTGAGAAATTTTTCAATTTTTTTCCACCAAGACAAGGACTGAGATTGAATAATAATACAAAAGAGAAGAAATAAAGAAGCAAATGACGGCGGTAGTAGTGGTGTGTCCTGCTGAAAGTTAAAGTGGACGCAGAGAAAGGGATAAGAATCTCAAAGAAAATTTATTATTATAATTCTTTTCCACTCGACATGATTTTATAAGTACGTATGCAGGGATTTTTTTTATTAGACCAGCAGAAAAAACCAAAGCTATTTATGCGAGGCCATATAGCATGTCACGCAATGGGGACGTTAAAATGAAGAAATTAGAATGTACTCTGCAGCCGTTTTTATGGCGACCACATTTCCTCTGGAATGACATGGTTGACTTGACTATTCCATCAACAAGGACTAAAATCCCTGGTTGCTTCCATGCATGCAAATTTTCCAAGACAAGCGAAAATAATAATAAAAGCACAAGTAGCGGCAACAATCAAGATAAGTATAGAGACTACACACTGCAGCGCGCGGTAGTGAATGGAACAACAGGGAAAAATTTTCCCTGTGCTAATTCTTCTCTGCATTGTTTCCTCCGCTACCAGAGTCCTCATTTTTGTACTCGAGACTTGACTCTTTATTTCCAAGAATGAAATGAATGGAGGAAAAAGCGAGACAACTTTCCCGGCCTCTCTCTCTCTCTCTCTCCTTCCGCCTATTCTACTCCATCATCCCATTAATAATAAAAAGGGATAACAAAGCAACAGCAACAACAAATACAATGAGATGCTTTTATATAATAAGATGTGTGATATGATGATTGTGTTGTGTTGTGTAACGTGTGCATGTGCGTCCTGGTACAAATCAACAGTCTGAGGCTTCCGCCACTACCACAAAAAGATTTATCTATTTGGTCTTCAGCTTGCTTCACATTTCTACCAGTTCTATCCCTCTGCTCATGTTGGTAATGAGAAGAGCGGAAAGGAAGAAAACAAGAGATTTTAATCTGGCTGTCTGTCTGATTGTGTAAGAGAAGAATAGATGACATATCATTTTCTTCCTACTGCTAACACCACCACCACCACCACCTCCACCTCGCTTGAAAGAAGCAACAAGAAAGACACCCACTATCTGGCTATAATGGTGGGTAGGCAGCTATTATCAAAAGAGGGAGAGAGAGAGAATAATATCGAGTAATAAGAAAAATCACCGCGACAGCAATATCACCAGACCACCGCATCACCAAAGTAGGTATGCCATAAAAACAGACACTATCGGAGAGAGAGAGAGAGAGCAAGGTGGAAAGGGAGAAGAAGAGTCAAGTGAGCATAGCAATTTATTGCTGTTTCTTGGAAGAAGAGACAAACTTTCTTGCTTTTATTTACCATCATCATCATCATCGCCCTTTCCCAACACCACACCATTTTTGGGTGGTATTATGCAAGGTGCAGTATCTCACCGCACCTCAAAAGCACCGCATCTATCTCCGAGAATATTTTGAGCATCATCTTTACCATATCATCAACATGATCTGCAACAGAAGCAGCATCTTTCTCTGTGCTCTTCATTTTCTCCCGGAAAAAAAGCCAGGAAAAAAAGTGAGAGGACAGGTTGATAGTTCATATATCTTGTCTGCTGCCTGCTGCTGCTCCTGCACTGTGGAAAACTCTGTTAGAACTTATCCATGTATGTTCATCAGGTGGTGGTGGAGGTGGAACTACAAGCAATAAACGAAGAAAAATGCGGAAAAAAACTTTTTACTTTTGCCATCATCATCGCCAAGACCAGCAACATAACCACTTATAATGGTGGAACCTGTGCTGTGCTCCACACTCACATAACTACTTCACCAGAGCACTGCGACAACTTTTTCTCATTTCTTTCTTTCTGAGAGGAGAGCTTGTCAGCGACTTGATAGGTAGTCCCAGTGGTGTTCCGAGAGCTCCCCTCAAGTAATCAAAGAAGAACATGTGGTGGCGGTGCTGATGGCGATGATGACGACACGGTTAGTGGATGGAAAAAAGAAAGAATTTTTTAGATGGTGTATCTTTCCCTTCTCTCTCTATCCGTCTTGGAAAATGGATGGAGAAACACAAAAAATGAAAATAAATGAATAGAAATTTTTGTCGCACAATCTTGATCGTCGTCCTCACACTGACGTATATTGAATTTTTCATACACTTTTCGCAATTAATCACTGATATGTATCGTGCACGGCCGTGGTGAAAAGCTATAGGCTAATGGCTTTCTATTTGGATTTATTTTCTTAAACACGCTTTTTTACGATGATAGAAAAAAAAATTGCATGAGCTTTTTTATTGCAGATAACATACATGCTTGCCGGTAATTTTATGAGAATATTATTGCTTATGTCTGTCTGTCCGTAAGTAAGTGTATGTGTGCTGTTGTTATGAAAACAAGTTTTGTTGGGTATAATAAGAAAAATAAATAAATTAATTAAAACGTTCAATCATGGCTTGAAAGCTGGATACAGTCAGAAAGTAATTTTCCAGGATCAGAGAAGAGCAAAGCGGCAATACAATTTTTGCCAAATTACATTTTTTATTATGCTGCAGCAACAGCACATTTTCTGCTGATGGTGCACTCTAGTGTATGTATTAAATAAATAGAAAAGTAAATAAATAAATAAGTGGAGCAAAGGGGGAAATAAAGAGGTGGAGGAAGAGTGTCAATAAAAAAAGGGAAACAACGAAATTGAAATTTTTGCTGGGCTCTGCCATTTCTTTAAGCTCTTGTCTCAATTTTCTTTTTCATGGAATTATTATCATTATGCATTCTTCTTTCTTTTTGCCATTAAAGTAGCTTTCTCGAAGTGAAAAGAGAGGAAATGAAAGAACGTGGGTAAGGAAAAGGAAAGTAGGAAAAGGGAGAAAAAAATGAAGGGAAAAGTAGAAAAAAGGATGAGAGGGCAGAAGGATAATTACTGGATTCATTTCTCTGTTTTGATTTCATTTTCTGAGAAAAATGTAAGTAGATGTAAAGGAGAGTACTAAAAGGCAAAATTAATTCATTTTACTGACAAAAGCTAACAGTTTCATGTGATTGTCTATCTTTTCGGTTTTTTTCTTTTTCCTTTAAAACTACATTTCAAAGGATTAGCTGTCTATATGGCTTCCTGCCATGTAACTCCTTTTCACTTTCCGGCCAGCTTTTCTCTTTAGAATTGAACAAAAATTCTTTACAACCTTTCTTGTTTCAATTTATTTAATAATACAAGTTGGTTACCAAAGTGTACTACACACTGGAGAGAGGAAAGAAGAATAAAATTGAAATGAAATTTTAAGAAAATTACATCAAATTCTCTGAGCAAACGAAGAATATAAACCCTCAACTTTTTTTACACTCACTCCCTCTTGAGCAACAAGATGGAATAAACAACTGACTAAAAATTAAAAATTAAAAAACAACTCGCTACTTTTCACTCTCCAGCACTGGACTACATGCATGCTCACTGGACAAATAAAACTTATCCCCAAGCAGGACATTACGCCATGTTGCAAGCATCAAATTAAACAAATAAAAAAATAACAACGCAATAACAGAGAGAAAATGAGGAGTAAAAAGGATGTAGAAATTAGGAAAAAATACAACATAACAGGTTTGTATTGCGTAACAAAATGAAAGGAATTGAAATATTTTGTAAAGAGGGGGAGGGAAAGCAGAGGAGAAAATAAAAAAATACAAGATAATCTTGTAAAACAAGTGAAACAACAACATTAAAATGTTAAAACACGCGAGTATTACTTCTGGTGGACTGGAGAATATTTCAGATTTTTTTGCAAAGAGATCTTTTCAAAATGAACAATTTGGCAGTTTCCAGTACACTACTTGTGAATTCAGAATGTGAAGGTGGATATTTCTGAACACTGTGTGTAATTTTGTAAAACAGCTTTTTCTCCTGTCGTGTAGGAGAATCAACTACACTAAAATAGTTTAGATGAGCTAACATATGCTTTAACGACTGACATCGTGATTCTGCTGTGCTGATGATGATGAGATGAAACTTTTTGGACCATTTCTATTACATTTTGGGCTAGTGAACTCTCATTGTAGTAGAGTGGAGAGCAAGTGAAGTTGATATGGCCTGGCCATAGATATGCTGGTATTTTCTTTCTGGCAAGTACTGTTATACGACCTTACTGACTTTTCTCAGAGAGAAAGAGAGAGGAAATTGTATGCAGATATTATTATAGCTCGGAGAGAGCTCAAGAGTTGGCTTCTCTTCTCCCAACAAGACCAGAGGGTGTAAATTTTTAATGACTCGTTTGTGTCTACAGGAAAATAGCCGGAGAAAGAGGAAGGGAAGGAACGAAAAGTGGTAGTAGGATAGCATTGGCGATAGAATTTTTGGAGGAGAAAGGAGAAAACTGAGTTGACTGATGATTCTGAGGATGATGATGACGATGACTGGAGAAGGATGGTGGCAGTAGTGGTAGTAGTGCGGCAGTTAAGAGCTGACGATATTCTTTCTGAAAAGAAGGAAGAGAAGAAGATGAGAGGAAAATGGAGCATGAGGAGAAGTAGTAGAGGGTAGATTTAGAGAGGAGAATAACAAGTTTTTTGGTATGGTGGTGTTGTCTTGCTTTTTTGATGGAAAGAGTCAAGGGAATAAGAAAAAAAGGAGATGGAGAAGTATAGGAGGAGTAAAAAAAGGACATTAGAAAGAGGAGCAGGGAAAGAGAGGAAGGGAGATGCTTAGAGATAGAAGAAGATGCTGCTGCTGCTTCTCCATTTCCACCAGTCGAACATCCATATAGGTATAGGAAATAAAAAGATGCTCGTGTGTGTGTGTAAAAAGAAGTGGTACAAGTAGGATTGTAGGCTCCGATGGCAATTTCCTCTTCCTTCATTCATTCATCCTAGTCGACGTCTTCCTCGTTCGTCGGCTTCATCGTCATCATCGGTCGTTTTCTCCACTACTCCAAGAAAGAAGAAAGTGAGGAAAACGGGGGGAACTATGCCGTGTATCGCAGGGAACGGAACAGAAAAAGGAGAATAGCAACAGTTTTATTATTATCATTCCCCGTCTTCTACCCGTTTTCCTTTTAGGGAACAAGGTAAACCAAGTTATGTGATAGGGCATCACATTTTCACACACAAAATATCCAAAGCCTTTCAATCCAAGCTACTTGCCTGGCAGTTGGATATGTTACCTTGGAAATAATATTTTTAAAATGTATTCAGCTACCCTTATAGCTCCATCACTCACACAGCAGAGTTCTATCATAAGAATGAAATGGATGCAGAGAAACATTTTTTTGCGCCGTTTTGAATTTCATCATGTCGGGTCAGGATCTTTGTGCTCCTCTGGGCATTTCATGCCATCATCATCATCATATTCCACACACACAGCAGCAGCAAAAAAACCAGTCATGTAATTCCCAACGAGATGATGTAAACGTAAAAAGCTTTTTCCTCTCTCTTCTCCTTTCCTCGGCCCCATAAAAGGCTACTGCTTACTTTCCTCTCGGCCATGAATATGCAGCACGGGAGGAGAGCAGAAGCCACATGCATTTTTTATTATATTGCAGTATTTTTCCCAAGAAAAGCAACCTCATACGTTATTATGCATGAAACAAGATGAAAAGTCGGAGAGACAGGTACAA
This sequence comes from Coecobrya sp. COE2, assembly GCA_027743765.1. NCBI lineage: Eukaryota > Metazoa > Arthropoda > Collembola > Entomobryomorpha > Entomobryidae > Coecobrya > Coecobrya sp. COE2. The sequence goes on from JAHZMV010005475.1 coordinate 25,800, forward strand.
CGTTGACCGTGTCGTCGTCAGCCACTACATCTTTCCATTTCACCATCATCGTCAAAAAAAACCACCTGCTCGTCCGCCATCATGGTCGCTACCGCCGCCACAAAAAGTTTGACAATAAATTGGTGACGGACGACGTCAAAGATGGAGATGTCAACAGACAGAATAAATATGTCAGTCAATATAGAAATATTCCATAAAAAACAAACAAGCTAAACCAACAATGCAACGAGTAGTGAGAAGAAACCACAGAGTTTATGAGGACAGATTGACCCGCAAAGTGCTTTATTACCTCGGAGAAAGCAACACTATTGGCTATCAGAGATGAAAATTCTGAGTAGGTATTTTAAATAACATGGAGAAAGAGGAGAGAGGAACGTGAAGTGGCTGGTTGGTTGGTTTAGAGTGTTTATTGAGGAATTGAGCAAGGAAGGTTGATAATATGAACGAAAGGGATAATCTATTTGCTCTATGCTTTTGGTGTCGCTGCTCATTAGTAATTAGTTCATTATCGTTATTTATTTAAGAGAGAGAAAATTTCAAGAGGCGAAGTAAGTAAGCAGCTTAACAGCAGCAGCAACAGCAGTGAGATGATCAACACAAAGAGAATTTTAATTGCGAGTTGTTGAGTCCTACTCTCATTACTAGTATTATTATTACAACGTGCTCATTAAATATTTGAGAGAGAGAGAGAGAAGGAGAGATGAAAGGAAAGGTCAGAACATGTTTATCCCAGTTTCTTAAGAGATAATTTGGGAAAGTAAAATTATTGCATGAACGTCCTCATTTCATAATGAGGACGAGCAAGATGATAATGATAAGATAGTAAAACTAAGATCATTATTATTATTAAGTAAATAATATTATCAAGAAGAGGAGGAAGAAGAAAACAGCTCATCCCTATCTTTCTTCTTTTGTGGCTATATACTCCTCCTGCGCACATGCCAGCTTCTTCCAGTTACAGGGAGTGAATTTCTTATTATGGAAAATAATGGAATTTGTTTGGAATGGAAAATGTGGCAGAGGAAAAACTCTCGTTTCGTTTTCTCTTAATATTTTTCCAACTCCATTTTCATCGGCACACTTTTCCAACTAAAGTTGGAATTGCTGAGGAAAAAGAGTTGGAGGCAAAAGGGAACAGCAGCAATGTAGTAAGAGGAGCATAGCAGAACCACAAAAACTTACAGCATTGTACATACCTAATCTTTTCCATTCCACCTCTGCCCCTATCATCACCACCACCACCATGCAAATTGTATTGTTTCCAGAGAGAAATTCCGAAAAACAAGAGAGAAAATAGCCATCTTTTATTCTCCTTGTTCTTCCTCCTCTGCAGAAGCAGAGGAAAAAAGGAGGAAGGAAAGGGGAGAATATAAAATGAATTGCTAGACAAAAACTGTACTCTTCTCTTTCTTTCTTCTTCGTCTTCATCATCACATTTCCCTTTTTATTCCCATTTTCCCTACACCAAAACCAAAGACCACTGCCGCCGCCACCACAACTACTACTGCCATGAGAAGAAGAACAAGACGAGAAAAAGAAGTAGCAACGCGTGTTGGACTTTTCCTTTCTTCCTTCTTTATATTTTTTGGTCACGATGATGATGAGCATGATGAAGGCTTGGTCGGTGGTGGTGGTGACGTGCCGTTAGTATTTCTTCTTTCAGCCGGAATTTTGGAAAAGAGCACCAAGATACAAGAATAATGAGAGGGATGGCCAAGACAAAAAAAGGAAGAAGAAAGAGAATATTTCTTCTGAAATATTAACGAGAGGATGAAGACTGTGATGATGATGATGAAGACTACAGTGGTATTATTATAATAATGGGAAAATTGTAAAGGCATCATCACGGATCCAATGAAAAAGTAAAGTGAGAACTAAAAGAAGACAGGAAATAAGAAGAAGAATATTTTGAAATCCGGCAGCTTTAAATATGCAGCTGATTCTCATTTGTAAGTAGTTAATGGGCCGATGGCTCCACTGTTAGACGGACCGACAGACAAAATGGGGCATAGTATTCAGCCTGATATGCTCTGAGTTTGTAGTAGCGTTTTAAGTTTTTTCCAACAAAGTCGTTTCTGACAACGTAATAAAGTTGTTTAGAAAAAAGGGGAATGGAGAAGTCTGAAAATGTAGAGGACGCGCAAGAAAACTGGTATTTTGGTAAACAAAGGATTATAACGGCAACAAAAACAACAATGATAACTGGGGAGAAAATATGATGATGATGAAGCAGTGTCGGGCCTAATTACTCGTGAAAAAGATCACAGAGTGAGATGAAAGGCAAAGCTTTAGAGGAGGAGGATGATGATGACGACGTTGCATGATGAAGAAAAACGGAGGCGACAATCTCATAATTATTACATGGTGGATATGAGAATGAAGAGAAGGAGAAAAGTTAGAGAAGGTTTTTTTTTTAAAAAAAAAGCGATACGATCATCTGAGTGAGAACTGAGCCTAAGCACCATTGAAAGCAACTCTTTTTATTGTTCCTCTCCCTGACATTATTACATTTTTTTCCGCTGCTATGAAATAATAGGCGAAAAACTTGAACAACGGTAGCGGCAGCTGCAACAGCAGCAGCAACAACAACAAGTTTTTCGTGTAGACGACGAGAATAAAAGAAAAATCAACAACAGCAGCAGAAAACAGATAAAGCTACCGAGAACTGCAACAGCAACCTCATCAATTTTCTCGCTTGTCATCATCATCGTCGTAATCGTCATTCTACCACTGCTACTACTTTCACTGGTACAGTAGCAGTATCCAGTTTAATGCAAGATGGTAATAGTATGGCAGCATTCACAAACCATGTTCTCAATCCACCCACGCATTCATACACAAAGCGATACATAATAGCCAGAAGCAAACCAAAGAAAATAAATTAGAACATGAGAAACTGATAACATGAATGACTCCCTTTTTCATGACATTTATATTTTTGCGGAGAACGCGCAACATTTTATTACGCTGCTGCGTACTAGTAGTATTTATCATCATGATCATCGTGATCGTCCTTTTTCTGCAAAGTGTACGATAACTAGTATGCTTTTTTCTCTCGTGTACTGCTCAATAGAGTGAAAATTATATCCACTCTTTCTCTCGTTTTCAATAAAAAACATCATCAACTAGAAAAAATGGTAACACACTCGCTCAGAGAAAGAGGAAGAAAGGATGGAGGGAGAGGGAAAATAAACTGCTGCTGTTGTTGTTGTTGTCCTTGTTGCCTTTTTATTCTCTGAACTCTTCAAGTCGACAAAAGCAATTGAGAAAAAAAGGGGAGCAGAGAGTTTTATATTTGAAAGTTGTTGCTTCATCCTTATTTATTGGGAGCATGGACGCCACCCTAACTTTGCGAAAGGGTGTTGGCGTCAGCCGTGCTAGTGACAATGATACCATGTTCTATGCCGTCCTTTTTGCCGCATACTCTTACATAACTCGTAATAATGTATCCCGTAAAACTTCACACAAACCCTGTGAAAAGCAGAATATTATAGAGTCTTGGTATAATTTAAGGTTTTACGGTATCGTTTTAAAAGCAGCTTTTCAGAAAAAGAAAAAAAAGCTGCTGATGCTGTTCCAGTTCCGGCTCTGTTTTTTTTCTTGAAGAAGGACAGAGAAAATTGAAAATGAATATTTGAAAAAATAAGACGTCTCAGAGACTCACTCAGCAGAGTAAAGCGGATGGAGTTGATGATGAGGATGACGATAATGTTCCTTTTTTCTCTAATGGAATACATTTGTATTTTTGTAGGAAAACGAGCAAACAGCGAGAGAGGGAGAAAATGTTTCGTAACTCCGCAACTGACTGGTGTAAAATAAGAGAATGGCCTGTTTTTCTCTTTCCACCGTGCACGCATTCAAATAGGAAGCACGCAGTAAGACTCTTCTGGTGTTGACATGTCTGCCGCTGCTCCAGAGAGAAAAGTTTAAATATGAATTTATGAGCAAAGCTGACTGAAATCTTATGAAAAAAGTAAGAAAATAAATATATTAAATAAAAAGCTTTTGAAAAAGAAACAAGCTAGAAGGTGTCATCTTCTTCATCATTGCAAAAACTAGGAATGTAGTAAAGTAGCCCGGGCATTTCCTTTCCAGCGCCTAGCATTATTAATTTTTTTGAAGGGAAATATATGGAGCATCCGAAAACGAGTGGTGGTGCTTTTTATATATTTACGAGTTTTCAACGTTTAGTGGTTGAATAAAGTACCCTTGAAGCATATACATTTATATGAATATTTTTATCCTGTTTCCAGTTAACATCCTCATCATGTCACGCAAATCAAGAGATATTTTCCCAACTTCTCTTTTCAGTCTCCTAGGCAAGCAGAGGCAGACATGCATGCATGCATCCGACATTGGACAAATCCTCAAGACGATGACGACATGATCATTTCATTTCTTTCTCGTCGTCTCCTTCCTTCCGTCTTAATGTCAACCCAGAGTTGGGGCTGATTTTTAAAATATATATAAGTATATTGCAAGCGTTCATCTTTTTTCTCTCGTATTGTATTTATTATAGCTCGTCAATATTCTGTAAGTGTAGTACTTTCCTCCTACACATCATTCATTCATATTCTCTTCAAGAATTCCCCAACTCGGGTAAAAAAACACCAGCATCAGCAACAACAGCAGCAGCAGCATTTTTCAGAACCTCTTATTTTTTTACCACGTGACAAGAGGAACAAGTTACTTTTGAATATTTTGGGAGATATATTCTTATTTAATTTTTAATGTAGTACAAGAACAAGTAGTGCTCGAACAGAGTTGTCATCGTGTTCATAAAATATTACCAAATACATATTATTTTGACTGTTACATTTTTTTCTGAACACTACTGCCCATTTCCCAACATTTTTCTGTCAATCCTACCATTTCCTTTCACATTTTATTGAAAGTGAACAGGGAAAATGAAGAGAGTGGATGATCTCGATTGGCAGCAGCGGTGTTGTTACGTGAAAGTCTCAAAATATTATCTGCTTTCACTCAAATTTATATAAAAAACCGTGTGTTTAAAAAAAATGGCGTGGATAAGTAGCGTTACGTTTTCTTTTCCCATGTTTCCCTAGTTACAACACTACAAGTATTCAGCAACATCTGCAATATGAACGGAAATAAAATAAATATTTTGCTCACAGAGTAATATAAGCATGTCAAACGAGTAGCGACGAAAACAAGATGATGTAATATCCAATCCATCTAACTTGATCATATCATCATCATCATCACTGTTCCTTCCACTGTTCTGCTGGGAAGCTCAACAAAATATTTGCTTTCGCCGATATTGCTCGAGGCGGACTCGAAAACTCAAAAAAAGGAAAATAAATAACACGACATGCTACACCTATGCCAAAATTATGTTTTGGTCGTGATGATCGTTCATCGTCTCTCATATTTTTTTTTTCTACTCCCAGTCACCGTTTTCCGTCAAAGTGAAGCAAGTAATTGAAATGCACTCGGGCATACCATGTATATAATATGCATTGCTTCAACTGCAAGATCAACAACAGTGGAGAATAGAGACTATCACCCCTATTACCATACATTCTGCACTGAAGAATACTATGAATGAAAATAAATATTTAATAAGTAGCAACAATAACAATGCTGGGTACACGCAATCCTACTTTTTGAAAGGGTTGATCGCGATCATATTCATCATCCTGCAAAAGCAGTAGTGAGTCTTGAGCATCATCATTTCCACTTGAACAGATAAGTAGGGATTGAAAAAATAAAAAAGGAAAAACAGAAAAAAATGTATAATATCTTCCTTTTTTCCTTTTACAAAGGAAAGATTGTTAGTCTTTTATTTCTTCTTCTACCCACCTGACTCTACTTTTCATTTGAAACTAGGCAACTGCGAAGACGATGGCAGAAATATGATATGACGATGACATGATATCCAAATGATGAGCATGAATCAACAAGATGCTCATCAAATCATGCATGGGAGCTTATTCAAGCGAGAAAATAATAATATGGGAGAGGGAGAGAGGAGGCGGATAAAAGAAGAAAAAATAAAATGGAAATATATACTTTTTTGTGTGCCGACGGCTAAATTAATAGTTACACGAACTGTTACGGTTATACTTATTACTATTATTATTATTTGAGCAACACGAGCGATAATAATAACTGTGAAGGCGTTTAAAAAGGTATGAAGCATGTAGCGGAAAGGAGATGAGAAATAATGTATCAGTTTTTGATGTGGATTGACAGACAGACGATCAGAAAGAGAGAAATAGAGTGAGCGAAAGCTATACTTTTTAATAAAAACAATTATATTCACTTTTAAGATGATACCGCAGAGGAATAATGGGAATTGGAAAATGATATGTTTTTTAAGAAAATATTTTTTCTTCTACTAATGGTTCTATCTACGTGTTTATTTTAGGGTGGGTAAATAATTTTCACTTTTTTAGAATCTTAAAAATAGCATCCGACTCGGAAGAATAATGTGGGTAGATATTGAAATTTAGAGACTCTGATTGAAAATTTATTGAGTGCGTGTTCCTGTCGTTGTACTCGTCGTCCTTGTGGTTGGGAAGAAGAAGAAGTGAGTAAAGTATTGTAAGAAAGCAGATGTTATTTCTGACTTGAGAGAGAGGAAAGAGAATAACAACTTTGAACCCGACCACAGGAGCAGAAGACGAAGAGGAAGGAGAAAGTAAACAAGTTGAATACATCTATTAGGGCAATAAATATGAAAATTGTTGTTGCTGGTGAAAGGAGAAGTAACTAGAGAGAAAGTTGTTTATAGTCTACTTTATTTACTCTACTGGTGTAGTAGCCGTGTGGCAGAAAGAGAAAACTGCTCTTTTTATTTCTAGCTGCTGTGTTAGCGGTGATGATGCTGATATCCAAACGAATATACCTATATAAGTTGTTCATGGTAATGTATGCAGATTCAGAGAGGAAAGAGAAATAAGAAGAGCAATTTTCCTCGTCGGATGAGAAGAAAAAAATAAATATTGCAGAAAGAAAACTTTTGCAAGTGAAGTCGAGGCGATAAAAAAGATATTTATTTATTTTTCCTCTTCTCTCACTATTGCATAGTTCGGGTGTGGAAAATATTACGACTTCCCTGAGCAGCACATTTTTCCCGGTTGTATTTATCCAGAAGATTACGATCCCAAATAGTTTAAACATTTGAAAATATGCATGTACCATTCCTGGGAACAGTGTTTTTCCAAGAAATTTTTGTGCAAAATCCCACACACGCTATCACAACTCGCGTCATAAATTTGTGGGTGTGGGTATATGAAAAGAAACACAGCAAAGTGGTTGAAAGCACACAGATGCTTTTATGCCAATATATTTCACTTTCGATTATAAATATTAAATGGTACGCCTCCTCTCCACTTTGACTTTTTCCCAGCGGCGCGTGTTGGCCGTGGGTGGTAGAAAAATATTACAAGGAAAGTGGAATGGAGAAGTAATGAAAATGTCGTCAAAAGGTAACCAGCAGGACATCAACACCACTACTGCCACCATCACCGTCAAATTTTCCATACCCATCTCTCCTCCTCCATTTTCAACCCCGCTCTCTAAAAGTTCATTTTGAACATAATCATCCTTCTCATGATCAAGGCCACCGTTTTTCAACCAAAAATATTTCCAAAGAACGAAAAAAATTTTTTTAGTCCTAGCGTCTCTCTCCCTCTCTATCTATTTTTCTCTACTGCAACTTTTAAATTCTATCTGGATGTATTTTTTTTTCTCTGTAAAAAATTCTCCTTTTTTTCTCAGGGAATTGCAAATGAAGATTATATTACTTTCAGCGTTCCCCTCCATCCACAATGCGCATTCCAATTGAATTGATAAAAAATGAAGTGGGTGAGTGGATGACTGAAGAAGAAGAACAAGAATATGTGTATTTTTTTGTCGCATCATCCCGTCTTCTTTGTGTTTGTGACGTTTTATTTTACTTGCAGTGCATTGCGTCTCGCACCCCGTCTCCTACTAACCAGACAGCAGAGAGTAGTTAAGCCTTCAATAATGATAATAATAGACGTAATGAGTGCCGCGCATTAAAATCCTCTGAAATGCCTGAGAGAAGCTGCGATGCCATTAGAAAGGAAAGAGAAGTTGAATAAATGCCACTTTTAATTTCACACGAATCCATTAAGCACAGTCAACCAGTCAGCTTCAAATTGAGAGAAAAAAAGTTGGTTTCCCTCTACAAGATTCAAAGAGACGGCAAGCTAAAGGAGAAAAAAAGACATGTAGTAATAGACAGACAGACAGAAGAACATGATCATGATGCAAATGAGCCGGTTTTTTTTCTCTTTCTTCTTTCTCTTTTCTCCCTCTCTTCTCCTCGTGTTTTACAACAACGTTCCTTTTTTATTTCTTCTTCTTATGTCTTCCGCTTTCATTTTCATTGCGATGCACTTTACATACATCTCTCCCTCTGCCGACATTATCATTGCACAAGGTTGCTTCTCGACAGGCAATATTTATGCATATGTATGCAAATAGCCTGCTCGCATAATATCATCAGCAGTCTCTACAATTTCCGTTGCTGCCGCTGATCAAAAAGCATATTGCACTGCAGTAGCAGCAGCAGCAGCAGCATCACAACTACCAAAAAAATGATGATGGGAAGAAAAGAAAGAAATCCAACTTGTTGTGTAGTAACATGTATGTATTTTATTTGCTGGCTTTTTTTCTCGGAAAAAAAAAATTCCACCAAGATGTGTATAGATAGAGGGTAGACTGTGAGAGAGAGAAAGGCAGAGCCAACTTTTCCCATTATGCTAATCAAGAAAAAAAGAGAAAAGAGGATGAGGAAGGGCAGAGCACAACATAAAAACTTATTTGGTTGCTGCTTCTTGTTCTGAACAAGAGAACTCTAGTGTTGTATATATGTTCAATGGTGTATTATTATATATTTTTTATTTTTAGATGCCCCAAGATCCCCATTTTTCCCAAGAACAAAAAAAGGAAGAGAAGGAAAGGAAGGAGGGATGATGACCAGGTTTTTTTTCTGATGGAAGAAGCTACTGCGGCAAAAGGAACTTTTTTTTAGAGGAGCTAACTTTTTATGCAAGATTTTTCATTACCATACTACACTGTTATTATTACGGTTACTACTGCTTGTTTTACTTTTTTTAGTCTAGTTTACTATGTTCTGCTCTTTGTACACAATAGACAGAGGAGAAGGGAAAACACTAAAAGAGCATCACACAAAACTGTTATGATTGCCGCTATTGTTCTGTTGGAAAGTGTAAGTAAAGCAGGTAAATAATAATAATAATAATAATAATAACGAAAGCTTCTTTTCAGAATTTAAAGTGCTGGCTTGAAAAGCAAATGCTAATAATAATTGGTAATTACAGGAGTCAGAGTTTGAAACAGCCCTGGTCAAAAATGGTAACAACCCGTTTTCGGTTAACCGGTAATAACCATCTATACCGTTTTTCCGTAGTTATAAACTGGGCAACGTGACGAATTTAAAAAAAAAGTTATTGCAAATCGAGTAAACGAGTATCAGAGCTTGTTGAATCGATGGAGCAATTTACAATAATTTTATATTTTCTTGGTGCCCGGCCCAGGGAAAAAACATGTTGGTATTATTACGAGAATATACGGTAATTGTGTTGTTGTAGTTAGACGCGCGTGCACAAGACTTTTAGTCAGCATCAATTCCAATTAGCGATTGCCACGCAGCTATTTATTTGTCGAGAGAGAGAGAGAAAGAGGGAAAAAGACAACCCCTTTTTATAGAACAAGAACTGCTCAGATAAGTACAATGCACATTATTCCTATTTGTAACAGTGCTACAAGATGAAAATGGTGGTTGATGTTGTTGTTCTTGTTTTCTGGCGGATGTAATAATAATGAAACCCATTCCGATTCTGATTACGTAACAAGTAGTCTTTCCAAGATTAGATCTCTCTCTCTCTTTTGCTTCTGCTGTTGCTAATGCTAATGTGCTCACTACACCACCACATCCACTTCCATTTTCTCCACTGACAGAAACAGAGAGAAAAGTGTAAAATCCAATTTAGTTCTGGCGACAGAGACAATGGGAAAAAGGACAAACAACTTGTTTTTTTTGTGGAAAATGGAAACAAAAAAGGAGTCTAATCAGCAAAACAAGAAGAAATCGTTGTTTTATATAACGCCGCCAGTGGGCTGTGCTTTTACGGTGCCAGTCTATATGGTCTCCTAGCAACCCTTAATACAGATTTAACCTTTAATTTATTTCTTATTTAAAACAGCTCATCAATTTATTTATGTAGTTTCTTTCTACTGGGAATTTGGTCTTTTTTGCACAAAAATGTTTTCCATAATCCAATGCCGTCGTATTTAGGTATTTTATTTCTGGGAAAGTTCATCGGAAATATGTACACCTGTGCTACTGGCTGTTATGATACCTACTAGATCTATACTATCCAATTTAAAACGGTGTGCCTTACCCAAAAAATAATAAAATCTGTGCTTGATTTCAGAATTTAGAAAAAAATATTAGAAAAAGTTGCAACTTTTTTTCCCTTTCTTTCTTTATATGTCTGCCTCTGCTTGTCTCACGATCAGAGTCAGAGAAAATAAATGGCTCTGAACGGGCACACCTGTGCACTATCCCATAATATTCAAAAGGTTTGCCATATCAAAAAGAAGCGTATTAAAAGCCCCCAGATAAAGTCATAAATTCAGCGACCTGAACTTTTGTTACTGTGATATGATTACTATTGGAATTATTAAGTAGCGTGAGATGCTTTATGGCTTTTTCGTTTCTGCCGTGTCTGTGCGTCCGTCCGTTTTACAGGGATTGGCAATATCTTTCACAAAATTCTTTATATTCGCTACTTGGTAGTCTCGTTGTACCGTTTATTAAGCCGATTCCTTTCTATTCATTCCTTTTCTCTTTTTCTCCCTTTTATCCCGTGCGACTCACCTGAGCCCATCATAAACACGTAAGAGTACCTTATATTCAGAGTATGAAATAAAAATAAATAATGTATCAGGAAAAAAGAAAACAAATCCTTCAGCCTTGAATAAAAAATGATAATACTAGAACCTTACGTAGGTAGTTTTTTAACAAAAAGAGAATCTTATTTTTTCTTCTTCTTTCTTTGTATCTTCTTTTGCAGTGAGCACTATTAACGATTGGCGTGCTCACTGCAATTAAAGTATCCACGAACTATGCTTTTTATACACAGGCAGCTGTATTCTTTCAAATGATTTATGTATCGATTCCCACATGAAATGGAAAGTGGGGAAGGGAACAAGAGCATATATTTTCACTTCATGAAACATCCGCCCACCCACGTTCCTATTTTTAGCATCCAGACACTAAATCAACATCATTTCGTGGTAATTAATAATACAACGATGGAACTAATGATAAAACAGAAAAACAGGGTCATTTAACATCGGTCATCACACGACTATTATCTTGATCATCATCATATGTGCATATTATATGTATACCGCTGAGTATTTAAATGTTTGGTCAATGTGTCATCTAACCGTGATCGTACTACCTATCTCTGCACAAAATCATCAGCATGGCCATTATCATTATTACCGTTATTAAACGTCATTACTCCTATCCTACTTCTAATTCTGCTGGCAAGCAGGCACCAACAAGTAAACTAGGTAGTGTATGTATTTAGTAATAAATAATTTCGTTGTTTTTCCATCTCTGACGACGACACCCACACAAGCTTTACGACAACAGTTTAATGGAGTTACAAAGAAAACAAATGAACCGTGAGGAGTGACAACGTGTGGGAAAATTGCAAAGTCAACTCAACCTGTTGTTCTTGTAAGAAAAATAAATACCTTGATTTCCCGATAAAACACGAGCGACGACACACAAAAACGGTAATACTTTTTTTACTGCCTATTGATTTCCTTGAAAAATTGTGCTCGCCCATAAAAAATAATACATAATTATATCTTCTTGTCTTTTGTCATGTCGTGATCGCCTGTGACCTGGACTCTGAAATATTTTCCGGAGCTCCACCCAAAATATTTGCTACCCTCTCCCTATGAATAATATACTCTAGTTATCTAACAGCAGAGAAGTATTACAGTTTTCCATAAATTTTCTAAGCATGTGTGTGTACCTACACTCTACACACACATTTGTAAGGTATGTGTACACATCATCTCATGATCATCATTTTCATCATGGGAGAGAGGAGCAAAAACACAGAAAGAGAGAGAGAGAGAGAGAGAGAGAGTCGACATGCATTTCTAATTTTGGTGACACCCTTGGGATCTGATTAATTAAATTTAATATGGATGAAGCTGGCAGCAGGAGTAGAGAAAGGGAGCGAGAGAGAGAGGCAGACTGACTACCTTGTTTCTTCCAACACGCACACATGGAGTACTGAACAGTGCAAAAAAATATTTAGCGACTGGCGACGTGGTAATAATGGTAATGATAAAAAATAGAAATTCCGCCGAGAGCAAGAGGGAAAATGGTTTGGTTTCATAAGTATAGCATAATGAACTATTAAAAATACACATAACATATTATTTATTATTATTATTATTCCTGTCGCTACCTTTTCCTCCATCAGTTTCCACCTCTAATTTTTTCTCATTACATCTCTGCGAAAATTGTTGCTCCGGCCATTATATCATTTTGTGATGATGTTGATGTAGTCATTCGAAATAATAAATATGCAAGTTCATTAAACTGTTATTATACTCCTCTTGCTTCTCTCTTCATTCCAGACAAAAGAGCTGGAACATCACGGGAAAATATATATATGATGTGAATTTCCTGAAGACGAGAGACGACAAAAGGAAACGATGACCGTCTATTTTAAATATAAAAACGCATCTTATTCGTAAGACAATCTCTCTGTTTACACTTGTTTCCCTCATAAAACTAAATATTATTATTCCAACCAAAAACTCTCTTGTCTCCTTATCATCGTTCTTCTCCTTTTTCTCCGAAGACGATGAACAAGAACAGCGAGAGACGACTGGAACAGAGATATGATTTTTTTATTATGAGCTGAGCCACTTTACAGACTCGTAAAAGCGGAGATTTCATTTCATATTCATTCATTTTCTCATTTTCTCCTCCTGCTGTTCCTCCTATCCCATTGTTTCATCTGATTGTAGAAGGAGGAGGCAGGAAAAGTCTGATGATGATTATGACGACGACGACGACGATGAAGAAGATTATTAGTGACGACATGTTTAGAATGTCGTTTGGCTGCTGCTCCTCTCTACTTGTACTTTACTTTTTACTATTATTACACTACAACAAAAAAGGACAAACAGGCAACATACACCCACCCACACACACAGAGCAAAAGCCTGCGATTGTTATTTCACTTGCTCTCTACTCTCCTCTATACCGCTGCTCTGATGCTGTTGTCATTATTGCTATTATTACGAAATGCGTACCAGGGAAAGGTATACATCACCTTAGTTAATAGAAAGTGGAGAGAGAAAAGAGGAGCAAGTTTGCCACCTGAATAAACAGAGATAAAAGGGGAAAACATGGACAAGTTTCGACTACTTTCTCTCTTTCTCTCTGCCAGAGAATTATTTTCTACTACACGGCAGGCTTGTTAAACTTGTTGTTTCTACTGCCGCGACTACACTACTCCTCTAATCATAATAATAATAGTAATAATGAATGACAAAATTTTATATAAATATATACTACACAGCTTAATAGAAATGATAGGGAAAAGTAACGCTGCCATTTACTCCAGTTATAAAGTAATAGAGTAAAACTGTATACAAAGCTGTGTGAAGAGAGAGACAAACGGATGAAGAGTTTTAACCCATAAAATGTCTAGGTGGATAGTTGTTACAAGTATAAAATATTTTAGTCTCTGCTACTTTGCTGCTCGTTTGTCGATGCACGATTTTAATAATGAATAGAGGCGACGGTGGAGCTTATTCTTCTTCTTCTGGCATGCATGATGCACTCCATTTTCCCTATCTATAATTCCAGTAAAGAAAACGAGGCAACAACCCTTTCTCTTCCTCTTCTTCTCTCTCTCTTTCGCCAACAACAGCGTGTCTATCTGTCTGTCTGTTTGTTCATGCAAAGTAAATGAGATTAAAGGAAAAAGATTGCGTGATGCTGTTTCTCCTCTTCTTCTCCTTTTCCTCTTCTAATATACATACCTACCTACCAACCGTACCCACCAAAAACTTTTCTGTCTCAACTTTTTCAGTAGCAACCATAGCCAAGCCACCATAACATCCCTTTCTCTGAAAAAAAAAATTGTAACACGATGGGCCACGATGATGAATATACCTACACACCCATTTCACAGCTTATAACTTTTTTTCCTCTTCATCATTCTATTCCACAGTTCTCCTTCTTTCTGAATGTACAGTATTTAAAAATGTCATGCCAGAGCTAGTGCTCGACAAAGCTTTTCTTTTATATTCCCCAGCTTTTGTTGTCGGCTAAGCGAAAAGTGAGAGACGAGAGTTGGGAAAAAATTGAAGCAAAAGTTGAAACAAAACGGAGCATCTTGTTATCTGATCGCTTGTGCTGTTGTGATCCAGCAGGAAAATAGCAACATCCCAAACATTTTCTCTGAGCCTTTTCATTATTATTTAACCTGCAAGTTTTGCCTCCTGTTACAGAAAGTAGATGAGCAGAGCAGAGAGTAGACTCCAAGCCGAACCGCCATCATCATCACGATCGTCATAATGATTATGACTAAACTAAATATTGTATTTCAAAAGTGCCAGGTTTAACTACTCAGGGAAAAGACTGTGAGTTAGTACGTACACGGCACCCAACGATGATGATAATGTGGTATGTCACTTTGTCACCCTCCTCATCACCATCATTTCCCTCCCACCCAACCATTCTAAATCTCAACTGCTCAAATTTCACAACGAGAAGGAACGTGTGAGGATTTTCCCGGAACAAAAGTATATTATATTCACGCTCCACTACCCTTCCTACACTGTTCTTTCTGTTAAGCCTCTTTCTATACTACCTTGTAAAATTATTTGCATTAGTTACGGACCAATTAACCTCTTTATTCATTCAATCAATCATTTTCTACTGTTATTCAAAAGTGCGTGTATTTTTACCAAGAAATATCCATCCCTACATGAGCACATAATAAAGTCAAGTTTACTTCCAAGTCTTTCCCACGACTTATCCTATTGTATGAACATATCTTTCTCATTTCTGTAACTTCTTTCGAACCCATCAAGCTAAATCCAAAAAAATGCGTATAATACTGGACATAAGATCTTTTTTCCTTCCAAGAACAACTTTGCATTTCTTCCATACATTTCCCAGGGATTTTTATTGCACAGAACGATGCTGGTGTTTTTTTAAAACACGAGCAGCAACCCGACTTGGAAGCAAAAGCTCCAAGAGTCTGTGTGCCTCTCTTTCTGCTCATCGGAGCGAACACCCTTTTTGTTTGACGGTTAATGGCCAAGAAAATGGCGGTGAACTTGCCAGTATTTTTTTCAAACGGCATCGTCATGTTTATACCAGGACCACCACCCGCATGCTATCGCCAGAGAGAATCACGACGACAGAATATTATTATGTAGTTTACTCTCTCTTGTGTGCATTCACCGTTATCATATCATCATGATCCTCATCCCCTTCTCTGGTAGTGGTCATCCTCATCGTCAGTGGAAATTCTACCGACGTTCCTTGCCGTCCACGTACCACATTCCATACGCAACATACTTACTTTATATAAACCCACACATAAATATAGAGTGCAATGTGCTTCTTAGTTGGCATGTATCGCACTTGTTATTATTATTATTATTCCTGTTACTATAACAGCAGTAGTAGTAGCAGTAGCAGTGAAAACTCAAACGACAACCAAACAGCCAACTGCAGCATTGTCGTAATCTGCGTCCTCTCCTCTCTCTCTCTCCAGCAGTCGTTTTCAGTAGAGTTTTATTGCCAAGACCAGAAAAAATAATACACACAACTAAACTCACTCTCCTCGATACATACAGCATCATCGTCATCATCATGATCATCGCCAGCACTGCAGCAGCAGAGAAAATGTAGTGAGTTGAGTTGTATGAGTGAGTGAATGCACAGCAGCAGGATAATGTCAAGTCACAAAAGAACTCTCTCTCTCTGTCTCTCTCTCTCCAGAAAATATAAAGTGAGTAGGGACTCCACATAATGGTGGTGCAGTACAGAAGCAAGCATCACCACCACCATGCCCCCATAATATTTATACATATTTATGGAGAATGTGTAGGGAGAAAAGAGAGCGAGAGTGAAAGGGAAAAGAGGGAAAAACGAGGACGGCTCTACCAACCTAAAATACTACTACTACTACTACATACACAATGTACCTACATTCCAGTACAAGTTTTCTCTCCCTAACAGAAAAGCAGTGGCACTCCAAAGTACAGGAAGAGTGCACCAAAAAATATCCTACAACACCACCACCGCCACCATTTTCACTTTTTATTATTCTTGCTTCTATTTACTTTATTATGGAGGATGATGATGACGGCGGCGAGAACACACAGAAAGAGAGAGAGAGAGAGGAGGATGATGGTGATGTTGTTGGAAAGGAAAGGAGGAGAAAAGATGGTTGCATGCCAAGAAAAAATACGTACAATATTTTCTACCAGCTAACAGCAGATAAAATATACAGTACAGTTGTACTGGTAGTTGTAATACCCGGGAAAAATCTCCATATATATACTCAACTCACCAGAGAGAAAGAGAGAGAGAGAGTGAGATCATTATTATTATTATTATTATGAAGCTCTGTGTGTTACTCCCACTACTAAAAGTGCATATATATCCATACTATTAGCATGTGTGGTGCTAGTAGCAAGCACCGAGAAAGTTTTTGACCCTCTTCCAACGAAAAAATATATATTATATGTTATAACATGGGCTGAGGAATGTTGTTACAGGAAAATAGCAGCAGCAGAAATAGCAACAGTCCTTGAGAGAGAGAGAGAAAGTGAAATGGATGGATGGAAAGAGAGAAAAGAGCAAGTGTATACAAGATAAATATTTACTAAAGCAATTGTTCTCATCCTTCTCTTCTCTCTCTCTCTCTCTTTAGTCGTCGCAGTCGTTGTCACTGTTTTCTTCCTGCTACCACTACTACAACTGCGGATGAAGCTGATGACGAGCATGAGAATGACTGGAAAGTCGACGAAAAAAAGTTTATTCAGGGAAATGTGAGCAATAGTAGCTACTACAGTAGAGGCAATGGACATGGTTGTAGTGTTGCGGTTGTGTAATAAAAAATATGTATAGTATCGATTCTTTCGGTTGTGTGAAATTGGTTTAGAGACAGCGAGAAGGAAAAATATGTTCATGTGCCACGAGTGGGGAATGTGCATGGGTTTTTTTTTTCTGGAACGTGAATTTAATTTTTGCTCTGATTCTGATATGATGGAAAATGATGAAGAGAGAAAAGACGTTTGATGTGGTTGAATATAAAAAAATGAAATGAAATGAAGAAAAAAAAGGAAGATGATGATGAGGATGAAAGGGAAGAATGGGATTCAAAAGGTATTTGCATAGTTGATTGGAATCAGGAAGGTATGATGAGAAGGAGGGTGAAGAAGAATGGAAAGACAAGATTTTTTGAGATATTATGGCGATGGTGGCAGTGGTACAGAAGAAACATTAGTGTTTTTATCCCGTTTGAACGTAAATCGGCAAAAGAAAATCTGTATAAGCCTAGACGTGATATGATTTTAAAAAGAAGAAAGGGTGTTCCCATTCACTACATTCATTCATTCAATCACCCGCTTACTATCAGACAGGGAGACAAATTGGTCAACCTGTTTGAAGTATTTAGAAAAAAGATTTTCACTGGATTTCTCTGTCAGTCTTATTTTTTACAAGATTTTCTAGTTTATTTCTTCTTCTCCGTACAGCAATTCACCCCCTACCAAGCAAACTAGTCAGTGGTTCAAGGTGCTCAGCGGAGGTGAAGGTTTTCTTGACGAGAAGAGTGAGGTTGATAATAAATTATTAGCTTGAGTTTGGCTTTGGCATGACGAGGTAGGCTTTTCTACAGAACAGCAGCGGCACGCATAAATACCCACCACCGTGAAAAATCAATCACAAGGCACACAAGTGTGGAACTTCCACTGTTGATAAATACAATATTTTATTCCTTCCCCCACACCACCGTCGTCCTCGTCATCATCAGCATGGGAGATGGAAAGAAAAGTGAAAATAGAGAGAGAGAGATAAGATTATTGAGACAACCGGGAACATAATCATCATCTTCCTCCTCGACACACAGCATCTTGTTTCATCTCTTATTCTAGAGGAAGGAAGCAGGGAGAAAAAAAATATATGATTTTCTCTCTCGGAAATTCACACCGGAGGAGAATCATCGTCAACAGTTCATGATGATCGTTAGCAATGGCATCCTCATCATCGGAAGGAACTAAAGTGGGGGACAAGGAGGAGGAGAGGAGCAGAAGAAGAAGAAGAAAATAATCACCTGTTACTTGATACCACCGACGCCAATGCCACCATCAACATCATTTCCTTTTTCGATTAAGAAAGTTTACTCTGTGAAGAAAAGAGACAGACAGTTACAATCAGTTCAGTTCACTAGTAATCAATTCAACATGAGCGAACAAACGAACGAGAAAAAAAGACGGGAAGGGAACGAGGGAGAAAGGAAGGAAAAAAAAGGAGAGGAATTGATTGCATTTTATTGATCATCTTCATTGTCTGTGGCATTATCTATCAGAGTGGGATAGGGAGAGAGAGAGGGCCCATTACCACTTTATCATCACAACAAAATATTGCTACTCTTATGCCGCGACATGAAAATTTTACCCAATGAACCGGGATAAAAGTATACCGTATTTGTAAAACGAATTTTCTCTTTCGAAAGTAAGTTTTTTTTACGAATGTAAATTCGCAAAATAAATTGTGGCAAACTCGTCTAGTCAAGTGAGCCACTTGATCAAAGTGGCTTCCAAGTGCATCACCCACAAGAGCACAGTAAAAAGTGTAAACTTTTCTCGACCAATACATAAAGTCAAACAAGAGAACGCCAACAACAACAACACTTTCTCTTGTACAATTTTTTGTATATATTTTGATGAATTTCAAAGCAGATCTGGAGGCTGCTGCCTTGACTGGCATAAAACAGACCAGAGCTCTACGCAGAACCAGAACAATTTTTCCTCTGTCAAAAGGAATAAAATAAATATAGAGAAAGTAAGCTGCTCCACAGTACTTTGTGTCTAGTGCAGCAGAAGAAGAAGATAACCTTACCTACACAAAATTCTCTGGCTCCTGTGTGTGTAGAGAAAACCCACAAACAACAACAAGAGCAGAAAGAGAAAGAGGAGCCTTCCAAGTCATAAAGTACTTTTCAAATTCAGCCCTCACTAAATTTTCCAGCTTCTCCTGTTGTTCTTGTTGTTTTTACTGACTCTATAATAAATATTACGAATCCAAAAGCACACACAACTTTACTATACCAGATTATCTTCAATAGTATCCCCCTTTCAGAAAAAAATATATATCTCTGAAAGCTTCTCCAGTTTACATTGTCTACTATTTACTTTGTTATATGTTTATGGTTTGTTGCTCTGCCTACTTCACTTTTCCCACTTTTTCCAGACAGAGACACCACCAGTCCCAAAAAAAATTACCTGGGAAAGCAGAGGAACAAGCGAAGAAAGTAAACTGCATTTATTTATTTTTTATGCAACACTTTCTCTATTAGCGGGCAATCTAGCAAATCAGTCAGCAGACAAGTTGAACAAGACAAGCTCGGGGAAAAAAGTGGGAAATGGGAAAGGTGAATTTAAGGTTAACTTGAGAGGTAGTGGTTTTTTGCTTTCAAGTGGATTTCCCAAGTTGCCAAGTTCATGTTTTCTTGACCACTGACTTTTGTGTGGGAGGTTGGGGGAGTAGATTGATGTTCAGAATTGCTCCAAGTTTTTTTGAGACAAGAAAAACCAGTAAATGTATTTATGAGAGAGAGAGAAAGAGATCAACCACCGTATCAATTTTTACGAGATCCCACTCAATTTTTCACCACCCGAAGATGAGATTTTTGAACAAAAAAAAAGGAATTAAATCTCTCGGCTGGAGTATGCCTACGTGACAGGATCATCAGTGGCGCTATAAATAAACTTTTATTACAATCGTCCTTTCAAAACAGCTTACTTTTCTCGAACAGATTTCCTGGATACATTCCTACGCACAAAAATGGTCATGTGATATGTTCCATTAGGTATGGCGGTTTATATGAAAATGCGCGCCAAAAATGAACAATTATCGATTTTAAAAGGAAAAACAAAAACAAATAAACTAAGCAAGGCAAATAAACGTTTGTCCCTTTTCTTTTCTCCTTTTTTTATTCCTTTTTCCTTATAGGTTCGTTATGCACGCTTAGGCAATAAACGGCAGTAAAAAGTTTTACAGCCGCTATTACTACTGCTACAACGGCCAACTTTTCGCTAAACTCTATGGCTATACACGCATGCATATATCTTGAATTGCATATATATCTGTACTGTACGTAGGAAAATGTAAGTAGGTATATCATTAATATTGCCACCACTACTATTGCTACTTACTATTGTGAGCGGGTGCCGTTGCCAACTTTGCAGTTTGTTGTTGCTGTTGTGTCGCATACGACATAATGGAGAGAGAAACGCACAAAAAGAATGTCGCCGTTATAATAATATTTTCGTGGTGCTGTTTTCTCTTTCTCTTCTTTTATGTTTCTCGCTACTGCAGCTGTAAAATCTACGAAGAGGCGAGTTTGCTTTCCTTATTATTCTCCACTTGCTAGTTGTCGCCGTCGTGGATCATCAAAAAAAGACCAGAGAGAATTCTCTCTTCTCTCTCTGCCGTTACTTTTTCTTTCCAAAACTTGAGCGGTAATACTGTTGAGCGCTAGTGAAAATCTCGATAGAGTTTCTTCGGGAGAAATTTCCTGGTTTATTTGTTTCTCTGGTAAGAACTGTTGTGATGTGCATGAGCAAGCATCCAGCTTTTTATATGTAGCCAAAGTAATGTAGAGGAATTATGAATTGCCATTATTAGTATTATTATTGTTATTATTATTATTATTCTTGATATTATCAGATCAGTATTGCAAAAGTGAAAACCGTCAAGTGTGTGTGCATATTACCAGTTTATTAATATTTATTTAGAATTTTCTCTTTACTTTCACTCTGCTTCATATACAACCCTTATCACACTTTTGTATTGTTTTCAGAAGGTAAAATTTGTAAAAGAGAAATTTTGCCAAGAAATATTCAGTCTTTTGTTGTTTGGGAACAACTTTAAGAAAACTGGTGGAGAAAAATGGCTAGAGGAAAATTCATGAAAAGAAAACCGAATTTCCGGTTATGGAAGACGGACGTACGGACAGACAGAACACGGTCAAATATAAAGCGTAAATACGGTCATTGTTTTATTATACTGATAAATAATAAAAAGAAAGCAGGGGAAAAAGGTTTGCTCTTGCTTTTCTTGCTTTTGTCGTCTAATTAACAAAATAGTTGTTGTTGTTGTGGCTGGATGCAGTTACAAAAGATATTTTACTGCCTGCTGCTCCTTCCCATTCTTCATTCTTATTATTAAATATTACTGAAAATTGCAAGGAGAGAAAATAGAAGAATCAAAAGTAGTAAAAAGTTGTAAACTTTTATTTATACTCACAACAACCCCTCCACCACCGACAACTTTTATTTGTCTTTTCATTCTCCAACTTATTAATTAATTTAATTCCACAAATGCACAGCAACATAATATATATAAAATCGAGTGAAAGCCGTAAGGCAGGAAATAAAATCCGACGCCAGAAAACTACAATATAGCACTTGTTTTATAAAAAAAAAAGCTTTGCAAAAAGCTATATTTTTATAAGAATTTACTAATATAATTAATTTTAAATTTTCTAAAACTAACTAATTGCTACTGTTAACTTGAATATAGTCAAGTTTGATAAGAGGCTCTTATCAAAATTCTAACCTTAAAGCACACCATTCCGTTGGTATTTGAGGCAAGGCTGGTGAAGGGGGGCATCAGGTTAGGCACCGTAAACGGGATAAAGAGCATTTTGCCAACTTTCCGGTTATAGCCGACGACTCAAAAGTGCTCCGCTTCTTGCAAAACAGCTGATGAATCGTGACCTTTACCACATTTACGGTTACTAATACCGTTACTCTTATCACTACTATCAAGTCAATTATGTGATGATTCTCTTAAATAAATAGTTTTTCTTAAGAATAATTATCTTCCTCTTTAATTATCTCGTAAAAAATGTTACTTTACAAAAAAACTTTCTCCCGACGATTGCTAGGAAAATTTTTGTACGCAATTTTCTCTACTTTCTTTCTTCACTTCACTTTAAAATACTCGCGTTTCACCGAAAAAAAGTAATTTTCTCTTTTTACAAAAGTCCAACCCCCAAAAATAATAAGCCGAACGCCTATCGTGTTTCAGTTTTCTAAAGAAACTCAACTGAGGACAGGACGACGATGAAAAGAAGAGAGGATAACTTTTTGTTTGCTTTTCTTATCCACTTTTCCACCACGACTGCTCGTTTGTTTACCAATATCATTTGGAATTATATTATGTACACCGGTGGTGATGTTTCCACGAAAAGTTGACAAGTTCAAATAAATTTATTACTTCCTTCCAATTCTTCTTTGTTTACTTTGTATGGTTGCACACAATAGGAAAATGTCAACAGGAGTGGAAAAAAGAAAGAGAGATAATGTTAGAAAAAGGACACACGAGAAAAAATACCTGCAAATATATTCTACTTTCACCTGTTTTCCAACAACCACTTATCTGTCATCTATAGAGAGAGAGAGAAAAAAATGCGTACAAACACCACTTTCTCCACCTCCAACTTGGCCACTGTCACAACAACAATACGTTATATCCGCGTGGTAAAAGTATTTCCTCCAGAAACATGACCGTTTTATACACGATTTTTTTTTTGCAAAAGGTGAAAGGGAGGAATTTTGTGGCTGTCGTTGTAAAACAAACTGGGAAGAATTTTCTTTGGAGAAAGGAAAGCAGTGAGAATCAACGTTTCTGGCACAAATTTCCCCAGAAAAACGGGAGAAAATCGGTGCAAGTCTCTACATACGTATATAAGACTGTTGCTCGAGCCGTTTTCGAGAGAGTTTTGGAAGTTTTGGGAAGCAACTGGCTGGAAATGTTTGTCTCTCGTTCCTCCAGAGTATTCCTTTCCACCACCACCAACAACAACACCACCACCACCAAAACAGCAGCGGCAGCAGAAGTGAAAGCGAGAGACTTTATTTTTTATGGACTCGAGCTTTTCCACGGAACTCAACAAACAAACAAGGAAATTCACCACCGACCAACCTCCAATCCAAACACCGAACGCAAAAAGAAGTAAAAAACAAATCTGGAAACGGTTCTTCAGTTCCGGTTTCTACTGTGGCAAACGCGTGCTTTCCAGTTTATTATTATGATTATTGTACAAATAGGGTTTTTTGTGTTAATTGCTGTCAGTGTCTTTATAAAAAATATAGTTATATGTATTATCGTTAATTGTATGGCCTTTTTTTGATTGTTTCAATTTAGTTGGTTGTTTGTTTGTCGTCGTTTTTTTTAAAAAGATGTTTTTTTCCTAGTAATAGTAATGGCAACACAGTTCGTCTCAGTCGTCGTCGTAAAGTCCAATTAATTTCACCTTTGTAACGTGTACTTAATTTTTATAAGGGTAGAAAAACACTTATCTTTGCAAATCTTTATTACCCTTAATTAAATTACTGGTTACGTATATTTATATTCATTTAATGAGTTGAATGCTCTGTGGCTTAAAGATTATGACTAAACTGTGGAAAAATATCGGCGATGATGGTCCGTTTTAAAAGTTTATTTAAAATTAAGTCAATCACCACCCACGTTGCAATGATGGTTGTAATTTAGAAAAAAAATGTCTGTGATTTAAACGACGCGATTAAAAGTTTCACCTGAGCACCTTACTGACTGTTTATTACTACTTGCTAATTTAATAGGTAATAATGATACTAGCGTCAGAAACGACAATGTCGATGATTGTTCCAATATTACTCCAGTAAACAATTATCCTCCCTCTCTGCTAGCCGACGCAACTAACTGATAATAATAATACTAACGGCTTTACTAATAATAATTGAGAGATAGATAGAAATGGCTATAAAAAGGAGGAAATGTGACGGATAGCTAGACAGAGACAGAGAGATAAATAGAGAAAGAGATAGAAACGGGAGGTAAAAATGATGTGACACGAAAATACGCTGGTCTACTGCACCACCACCACCTTCTGGTCTTGTTGTACTAGTTGGTTTGCTCCGTTTTTCCTTTCCTACTCCTCCCGTTCTACTCCACTACTCCACACTCACAATCGAACATCCAGCAGCAGTAGAGAATAGCACAGAGAAAAGCAGCACCACCACCAAACACCACACCACCACCTCACCATGCAATGGAAAACGGGGAAGAAAACTTGGAACACCGCCGCTCTACAATCATGCATTCAGACTCTCTCTGAAAAAACCGAGTCTGCTGCTTGGAAAAAATATATTCTCCACTTTGTCGAAAACTACATGCCTTTATCTCTCATTTCTACATAGAGCAGCAGTAGTACTAGTAGCAACAACCACCTCCACAAAAACACACACACCACCTTATAGTATATTTATTTTTACTCCCACCACACTGCCAGCTCTACACTCTCGGCGTTATCACCAATCCATTCATCCACCACCTCAACCACCAGTAAAATATCTACTTATTATTATTATCGTCATACATTTTTATATCGTTAGAAAAACAAGAGGAATCTCAGAGAGAGAGTAAGAAAAGGGCGACAAGAAGAGAGAGAGTAAAAGTCTACAGAGATGAAAATGTGGAGAAGAAAAGCGAGTATTTTATACTACAGTTTAGCTCTTTTCTTCAGCACGTTCCTTCCCTTTCTCCAAAAACCAGAGCTGGAGCCATAATGTACACTATTATTCTGTATTTGTATCGACGAGAGAGTAGTTTCACTCCTCCGGTTTTTTCTACACTTTCCCTCTACACAGTTCGCTCCACTAGGCAAATACATATATGCATATATACGTAGACACAGAGAGAAAGCTATGCAGCCAGACACCGAGAAAATGTTACTTCCACCGCTTATGCTGCTGCTGCTCCTACCATCTCTCCAGATGACGATGATAATGGTCTCATGTGACGAGCTTCTCCTACTACCACTCCATTTAGTACAAAATTTTCAGTGGTGGTGGTAGCGGCTTTACAAAATATATATAAATAATGTACATCCTTATATACGTAACTAGAGACATATTTCTAAAATGCATGCAACTAGCAGCACAGAAGCAGCAGCACATGCTCACGAGGAAAAAGGGAAAGTGACTTTTTTATTCTCATTTCTTCGTCAGTCCGTTCCTTCGTCCGTCTGTCCGTTTTCTCGCAGTCTTGAACGTTTACAGAGAGAGAGAAAGAGAAAATATAATATAATGGAAAAACCCTTCTGTATCTCCACGGGGTTTTACTAGTAGCAAAACCGTCTATCTATCTATCCATCCATCTTTAACATGTATGTATTGTTATATGCATTTCCAGAGCTACACGACTCCACACAATTTATACCTCTCTCTCCATTATTTTTTCTCTCTTCTCTGTGGAAGAATCAACGAGTTGTGCTACTGCTTGTATTTCAAGAGAAGAAGAAATGTTAACAAAATATTATGCCGAGACAGAAAGAATGGGAGAGAGAGAGAGCTTTACATTATCGCACTACACCACTCCAGTATAATAGCTTGGTGAATCTCTCGTTCCCCCTGCCACACATTCTCATCTCTACTTTTACTCTTTTGTCCGTACTTTACCCTTTTTTCCACTTATCCTTTCACCAGAAAGAAAATGTAAAGAAGAAACCATGCCATTGTCATCATCATCATCGTCAAGGCAATAGAAAAACAGTGAGAAAAGTCAAACTAGCAATGAGATGATGATGACGATGGTGGCCATCATAAAAATGAAAAAGAAATACGACGCACGTTGAACATGACATGAACACTACTTTTTTTGCCACTGCACCATTATTGCGATGGTCATTTTGATGATGAGGATGATGGTGGTGATCATCAAAAAGGGAAAAATGAAGGATCCCAGTAAGATTTTTACTGTTGGTGGTGGAAATGGTGTTTACATAGCCGTTGGACTATCTACCATTTTCTCCGAGAGAGAGTTTTACGTTTGCAAGGGAAATGTAAGAGAGAGAGAGTTTTTATGTTTATGAGCAGCAGAGTATCAGAGGAGAGCGGAGCCACCAGGGAAAAGAGACTAACAGGCTGAAAGAGAGAGTTGGTTGGATGGGCCAGAGTTTTTACGACTTTTTGACGACATCATTATCAGAGATTAGCTTGAATATTGCAGCTGCTCAAGCAAAGTCAATTTAATAAATCCAATCATCAAAGCTCCTCGTCCATCGTATACTACTCATCCTCTAAAAAAAACAAGATCAAAAGTTACACAACAACTCCACTACCCGTCATCGTCATCATATCACTCGACTTGTTGTGGTTGACGTTACATACCTACCAAACAACGTACATTCCAATTCTTCTTTCCTCTTTTTTATGTCCGGTGGCCAACCAAGCCCACCAGAAATCCTCTAATCAACACGCACCAAACATCACCACCACCACACACATCCATCCATCTATTTTATTCACCTTTTTAACTCGAAATCTCCATCTTTCTCTCCCCACTATAATATATACTTTTCTTTTAAGGCTAACGTATGTCTGTTTGGAATAACTGCTGTAGTAGCATTTTCATCCTATGATCATCAGAGAATAGGAGCAGAAGCAGTGGTCATGTTCAAACCGCCACCACAACGTCACATCATCACACACAAATTCATTTTTGCCAGTTTTGCTATTTCACTAGCCAGGGAGGCAGTGATGTCGATGTCACATTGGAACACACACAATCACAGCTACTAGTACAGCAGCAGGAGCCTCAAAAAAGCGACACATTTTTCTTTCTCTCTCTCTCTCTAGACGACGACTTTCACTCACTCGGTTCTATATTGACTTTACTTTATTTATCTGGTGAAAAAGATTGTAGAATGTGCTGGTATTCCGCCGCCGGGAAAAGTAGTAGCGCGGTGGTTGTTGGTATGCATGTTTTTCTGGTAAAAGTAATATTGAACGTATGTAGTAGTGCGGTATGAACTATTTATTATTGGACATGAGGGGAAAATGGAGGGAAGCAAGTCAAGTGGTGGAGTTATGGAGTAAAAAGCCCCACAGGTCTTGTCACGGGATCACAGCACCACCGCTACCACTACGGCTACTCTCTACACAGCAGAAGGAATATCGAATTCCATTCAATGGCTTGTTTTCCGATCCACCACCGCCACAGATGCAATACCACACAGTGTCAGATTTGGCATTATGGCCTCTCGCTCTCGCTTTACATCTCCGTCTCTTTGAATAATTTTTTTTATATTCTGCAGCAGCAGAACAAGATGATACAAAGCTCAAGGTTTCTTTTCTCCAAAATGCCTCTATCTATCTATTCATAGGAATCCGTGAATCAAAAAAATGAATGAATGAATGTACTAAGAATAAATACACGTTTGTGTGCGTGTGTGCGTCTCCTGTTGTGCTCCAGGAAAATAAATTTTGCCCATGTTATTTTCTATTTTTGCTGGGATAAGCAAATAGAAAAGTCATGTCGGTTAGAGGGGAGTAGCAAATTGGTAGATTTGGCCGGGTTTTTTTCTCTCCTCCCGTTAGATTAGCCATGTCAACTTTACCAACAATGCTACAGTAGATTGTTTGAGATTGAGGAAACGGGAGAAGAAAAAAAGAAGAAAAGTGGTTAGATTGCGTTCTATTTACTACATTCTCTCCATCACACACATGATTTTGGGTTATCATCATCATCATGATAAGCATCACATACACACACGCACCAAAGATACGTTATAGAGAAGATGCGGATCAGAAATCAAATCACGTGAGATCACTCACTCACAATCTATCCATCTATATTGATATCCGATCTATCCGTCTCAGGTTGTCTCAACCTGACAAATAAATAAATAAAATGGTTGTGCGATACGAGGTTCATGACCATCATGATTCCGTGATAGTATCAACCTACACCTTTACCCCTCGCCTCCCACAACAACATATTTTTCTCTTCCAGCTATTTATTTCTTCCTTATTTGTTTTCCAATGTCAGCAGACCCAAAGTAAAACGCGGGGAGAGACAGGAACATATAAGATTGATTCCAGCAACTACATTTTGCATGCACTTTTCAAATGTAACATGTCTCCCGTTTCTGTTGCCATGGATATTCTTATAATAACTTACATATTATATACTGTGGTGTGCTGCTGTAATATTTAATACCTAATAATATGACATGCTTTTTTATTGAGTGAGTGTTCAGTGTACACACAGCATAAAAAATGTAACATTTTTTTTCTTTGCTTTATTTTCTTTTCTTTTTTTCGAAAAAAAAGAGCAGGACAAAAGGAAAGCCGACATGTTGTCAGTGCAGTGCAGCAGTAGTAGACCGAACAAGTCAAAAAAAGAAGAAAGGGCTTGAAAAAATGGGATTTTGTTCATCTCTCTTTCTTTCTCTGGGTTGCACACACAACCACTGCAGTACTATCATCATCGTCACAATCACCAAGTTAAGAAGCTTGTTGGTATGGTGATATGGCAGAGGGGTACTATATACTGCACTGCACTTTGTCTGCTGATGGTGGTGGTGGTCTGGTATCATGACTTTTTCTGAGAAAGAGCGAGAAAAATATATCTAAACACATATGTATCAGTTATACCAGGAAGAAATAAAGAAGAAGCTTTATTTCAAAGTATTACATTTATCATCAGGCAACCTATTCGAATCGTTTGTTCAGTCTGACAGTTTCCCCATTTAGTATATAAAGCTGAGGAATGGCATGATACCCTGAAATAAATGCGAGGGGTGCATTGAGACAAGTTACTCATTGTTAGTATTACAGATGCATATAACACGACTTCCATACTCTCTTTACCGAAACCCGTGATAAAGCTTTTGGTGTTCATAAAAAACTCGGGGAGTACTTAGAGGAAAAAGGGAAAGTGATACATTGTTAGGATATTTACACAAGGAGAAGGACACGGAAGGAGAAGAAAAAGCCAAGTCACTACCACTCACATTTATTCCCTCTTGCTGTTCCTCTCTCTTATGTCTTATGTGACTGACTGCAAGAAGAGAGAGAGAGACTTTTAGCACGTTATATTTATTTTTTTTCCCCTCTCGGGAGAAAGCCTGTGAAGAAAATTCTACATGAATGGAGGATCTCTCTCTGGATGGATGCATCAAGTTCTTGTATATGTACTTATTATTATTTTCCGTGCCACCACTGCATCTTCTCCTTTTCTTTTTCTTCCTGTTACATCATCCAGAGTAATAGAAAGTATCAACAAAACTCAAAGCACACACTCGCAAACTCTCACCCACAGCCAAGCAATGTGAATGAGAATGTATGGATGGATCATCATCGTGAAGAAAGAAAGATGAGGATGATGATGTGGTGGTGGTGATGGTATCATTCAAAATAAACCAGATATATTTATCCAGCCATTTTGTGTGTGTTTAGATGCGTGGAGAAAATACGAGAGAGATATTTTTGTCGTTTCAATTGAAAAGGAGAAATGGATGGACGGATGGATGGCTTGGTGGCAAACAGACGAAGGGAAAAAAATGAACTGGAAGAGGAAACAGGAGCAGATGAGAACAGCACACTGAATTATATTATCTGGAGAAACATGATGCTGCGGTGATGAGGCTGCTTCATGACAGAAAAGCTCGTCATTAGCTGTAATGCAAATAATGAAGTTGATGGAAGTGGGTGTGTATTATCAGCCCAATTTTTTACATTGTCATCATCATCATTCTCATCATTAGCCGATTGGAAACTTTTTTTTCGGTTTTGTTGGTGGACTTTTGGCGTTTTTTTGTACGACAGCCAATTTTGTTAAATTCCAAGAGCGTAGCAGCCAGTCACCACAAAGCTTAATTCAATTTTCGACTAGAAAAAGTTTTCCAGAAAGTACTAAGAAAAGTTTGGGGAGATTTTTTTTTCAGAAAGGAAAATTTAAGCTTATTTGCTTATTTATGGCATGGAAATGTTAATAAATTATAGTGAAAATTTTTCCCGAGGTCGATGTAGCATAGTAGCGACGAGATTAAATATCTGGGTTTAAAAAGCCACAGTTAAATTGTCGAGGTAGCAATTGTATACATAGCTCCCGTTGGAAAATCTGAAATAATAGCTGCAGTTGATATGCTTGACGGTGTGGTGCGTGGTGGAAAACAGTGTGAAAAAAAAGAAAGTTTAGATGATGTTGGTTTATATAAGTAAAAAGCGTGGGGAGAGATGTAGCAATATATGTGGAATAAGAAGATGAAAAAGATGATGTTGGTGCGTGCAAAGCCTCCACAAATCTCTTTCTGTTTTTCGCTTCGATGACCAATTTACTCCTTCTTCTTCTTCCTCCTCATCTTCTTGCCTTACTACACACGGCTGTAACACCGTTACACCACCGTGTGCAGCAACAAATGCTTGTTGAATGAATGTTAGAAAAGATGAAGAAAGTGCAAAGCGAGAGAAATTGATGAAGTATTTTCTTTTCTCTCTCTCTCATCTCTTAGCTTTTACGTAGCTTACGTAAGGTGGGTAGGTAAAACGCATTAAAAAGGATCTTGCTGGCTGCTGCTGCTGTTGTTGACGATGATGAAGATGACGATCATGTTGAGCGAGTTTAATTTGAAAGGTACACAACAGGAAAAAAGTAGCAAGGAGCAGGCATGCAACCATTTTCCTATTTCCCGACAGCAACACTACCAGGAAATTCTGAGATTTTGATGAAGAAAGAGGGGATTATGTAAAAAGGAGAAAAAAACAAACAGCGTTGAGGAGATGATGGGAAGGAAGGAATGAAATATCTTATCCATTTACCCCCATCTCCAGCATCATATATGCATATACCGTTGGGCCATTAATGCCACTTTTATTTTGGCGCTGGAAAAAGCCCAAACATTTTGCCAACACTGTCTACTCATTTTTCTTGTTCTTCTCCTTTTAAAATGACGAGTAGTAGTTTTGCAGAGATTTTTATTTTTTTCAGGAAATAAGTAAGTACTAGAGAGCAACAGCAGAGTAAACAAGATAGAGAGAGAGAGAGCTGCCATCAAACTTTTACTTTTGGCTTCATTTTGCTGCTGGTTGTCAAAATGTTGATGCTCATGCTTGAGCATTTGAGCTCACTCACCGAGAAAAGAAGATGAACACAACACACACAAGCAAGTAAGGAAACAAGTAGAGTGAAAGTGTGTTTGAGTGAGATGGATATAAATGGAGTGATGGTGGTGGTGGTAGGGCTGCTGCTCAAGTGTGATCACGGCGAAGATGTTGTTGATGATCCTAAAAAACCAACGGAACACACCGCACAAAAAACACCATCATCACCAACTCTTCATCGTTCTCTCTCTTATTCTTTTAATATTTTTTTCCATGCCGTGCCATACAACTCTTCCATGATGACGATGATGATGATAACGTTGGGATGAAAAAATATAGATTTGCTCATCGACTACTCTTGTGGCTGACATGAGCATGTTCGAAAGAGAGAGGATAAGAGTCTGACTGACTGACTAAGTGGGTGAGTGAATCAGAAGAAGAGAAAAGTGAGAGCTTTCATCCACCTCCAACAACCGCCACCACTTTTCCTGGCTTGTCATCATATCAACAACATCTCATCTCTCTCTCCACAGTAGTACAAGTTGATATTCTGATCATTATCGGAGAAAAGGTTGAGCTGAAGGATAGAAAGCGCAGAAAAAATAAATAAATAAATTGTATAATGCAATGTGGAAAGAAGAAGACTCCTACTTCTTACTACACACACCATTTATTTCTCTCGTCTGTTGGCTCAGAGAGAGAAATGTTAAGAGTTTGTTGAACTGTTGTTGTCAATTTTTTCAGATAAAATGGCAAAACATAATGGGATCAAGGTGATTTATGCAAAAATGAGGAATAAGCAAAGACATGAAAAAGGAAATAAAGCGATTTTACTTTTTCCAATTGTGTCAAAATGTCAAGTAAATATATTGCATTCTTATCTAAATCGGAATGAATGGCATCTTTGAGATATTTGAGGAACCTTCACATGGCTCATTATTACTACATACTTTGGCGTGTCCAAAAAAGTTTTTGTAATGAAAGTTTCAAAAAAATAATTGGACCATGCACCTAATTCACAAGAGCATCATCATCATATGTCGCTTTCCCTCCCCATCTTCTTCTACTCATTCCATCTAACAACTAGAACACAGTGGATATTCTCTGAACGTGCAAAAAATCTTGCAGGAAGTAGCAAGTTTTTTTTTCTTGTCTCTCAAATGAAATGCTATTATGCATGCATTTTATAGTTAGATATGCAGCACGAAGAAAAAATTACCGTATAATACCCAAGACACCAACAAACTTTCTTTATTCTTCTTTTCTTTTTACCTCTTTTCTTCTCAAAACCTGAAGAAGGGGGCTCTCAGGGACTCTCTCAGGAAACTTTAGTTGGTAACAAGCAAAACATGTGGGAAAACCTGGAAAAATTATTTTGACACTTTTGTTCCCTGCTTTCCCTGAAGTAGCCTTGTGTGAAAATACGTTTTCCTTACATATCAGGAAATGTGAGAAGATGAGGAAGACGACGAAATATAAAAAAACACATACAACCGGTGTATAAGTTTCGTTCCGCCCAACTTGGATTTTCTGTTGATGTTGGCATGCAGTAGTAAACACCCGCGCAACCACAGAAGACGACACGTTTTCAAAAGTATTTAGCAATCCGTTGGAGAAAAAGGTGAGAACAAAAAATTATCCCGCTGCTCTCCAGCAGCAGCTTTGCGACAACAAAAGCAGGAAAAAGTGAAGAGATAGAAAGGAAAAAAAGTTTTTCTATTTCTGGAAAAGGAAGAAAGGGCAAATGACCATTTATGTATTTTCTTCTCTATCTTCTCCTTCAAGAAGAACGGAAGGGCAACGAAGCAAAGAAACACACACGGCTTCCAGGTATTTTTTTTATTTTTGCTTTCCCACTAGACCTCGGAGACCTTTCTTGTTGCTGTTGCTGGTCATCTACTGGAACTTGTGCAAGGGCAACCAACCACCACCGGGAAAATACATTAATCTCCTTGTGAAAGCTAAGAGACAAGTCAAACTGCTGATCAATTGATTCATTTTGGCTGTCTAGGCAATTACAATGGGAACAGGCGTCAGTGCAGCAAAAAGCTGCTTAAATGTACAATGTACCGATGCACTATTAACTGACCACTCTCTGCTCTCTTGCTAATAAATCGATTTTGATCATACTCATCAAGATGAGCGTCAGCATATTATTCAGTGACACGAGACAATAATGTATAAGAAAAATCAGAGCCAACCTATTAATCACCCTCCCCCGCATCTCATCCCAAAAAATCGTAGACAACTCCACTCTCTCCTTTTTCCAGATAACAATAATAAATACCATCAATAATAACAATAATCATCATCCACAACTACCATTCTAGCATTTCCACCCCTTTTTTCTACAGGAAGCCAAGTCAAGTGAAAAAGTGAACAAGCAACCAGCAGACATGTTTTTAACGTTTTCCACTGTCTCTTTAAAATTTATCCTTATAGCTTGTTCTTGTACTATTCGCTGTGCTACATTTACTATACCACCGGCTATGGAGCCGCATCATCAAATGATAAATGTTTTCTACAAAAAAATCACAAAATCTACTTTCTACATTTATGTGTGTGTGTGCGTTGTTTCTCCTTTTTTTCAGAGTTCTAAAAAAGTAGGCAAAATACACATACCAACTTTCTCTACTGATGTTAGTTGAATAGGAAGAAATAAGTGTGGAATGAAAGAGCAGAGGATTGAGAGAGAGAGAAATAGGGAGATCGATAGGATCTTCTTTTGCTAGCACACTACACTCTTCCATTTTATACTACACCACTACATACAACAATAACAACAACAGCAGCAACAACAACAAGTAAAATTTATTGCCCTTTTCCTTTATTTCTCTGTTTTTTTTCTGGCAAATGTACAACAGCAGCAGCAACAACAACAACAGCAAAAAATATAAAGACGAGGCTCATTCATTTCCTTTTTTCTTTAGCTTTCTCTCCCTTTCTTCATCCTATCCTCTTTTTATCCAGTAGTAGCAGTAGTAAAAGGATGAGAGAGCATGAGAGAAATTATTATGGATTTTTTTTCTGGAAACAATCGAAGTCTTGTTGTGGTCAGTGCTGACCGGTATGTATGTACTAGTGAAATAAAAATGGGTGTAATAATTCCACTGCAACTATCACTACCTTTACATTTTTGTACAGAGAGGAGATAGCAGCACGTTAATAGTTGTGAGTGGAAAACATAACATTTTTATTTCCTTTTTCGTGGGATTTATTTTTAGAATAATGCCCTTTTTACTTCTCAGCCAGAGCGCTATAGTTGGTTGGTAATCGACGATCTAAAAGGATAGCCAAACAACTCAATCACCATCGCACCGGCTAACCAATGCAGTTGGTTGAGTCGGCTTCTAAAAATAAATACGCGTATTTTTTTCTTTCTCTTCACTTTCTCTCCACCTTTTTCAATAATAATAGCCGGATAACAAAAGCGTGGCTGTAAAACGAGACTTTTATGGGAAGGTGAATGAAGAGAGAAGACTTGTGGAATGAGTGGCGGTGGTGGTGGTGATGAAGGTGGTAGTAGGCCCATTAAATAGCCCTTCTTTTTTTCCTTTCGCCATCACCATCGCCGCAATGCACTGCTCTAAATACACACTTATTTTTCCTGCTCAGGTACGCACCATCATAGAAATATAAAAAAAACTTGATTCTCTCTTTCTCTCCCTCCACATCTGTTTTTTTTTCGGAGGAAATAGCAGGGCCATTGGACCAGACGAGCGAGGGCATTATTTTTGCTAGACTCTCTGATGTTCATAAATCCATCTAGAATTGCCGGAGAAAAAAGGACGGAAGACGGATGGTGAAATGAGTGGATAAAAAATATATATAAAAAGAAAGTTTACTCTCTCATCTCGGTAAAGAGGGGAATGAAATTTGTTGGTGGGGGTGGATGATTTCTAGTGATGCTGGATATCATGGTGGAGATAAAGCCCATTAAATACATACTACTCTTGTGTAGCTCGTCGTGTTTGTTTCTCTTTCTACCCGGTTTTGTCATTATACCTATCAATGTGGGTGCAATGCATTGAATCCCGAATGGAAAATATTTCTCTCTCTTCTTCTCTCTCTTCTTTTCCTTTCTCAGCTATAATCTCTCTAGCTCCGTTTGCTTTCTGCCGTGGGCAAAGATTGAAGAAATTTCGGACAAGTTGGATTTGTAGAAAATGGCAATTTCTCTCAGCGACATAGCAACTCCAGAAACAAGCCTCTCTCTGACAAGAACATAGGCAAAGTGGTAGCCTCTTCCAAATTCGTAACAATAAATAACCATGCCAACAGGCAAGAAACGCGCTTGTTTTCCTCTCTTTCTCTCTCTCTCTCTCTCTCACTTTGTCCCTGTTTCAGTCTGCAAATAATTAACCGTCTTTGTGTGCCTTTTTTTAAAAAGTTACTGCTTATAAGGGGCCGTCTTTCCGTGACAGATGAAAATGGTAGTGGACAACGAAATGGACCAGTGATTGCCTGAACACTATCTAGGCCACTAACACGGAATGTTGTTACCTTGTGCTGGTTGATTTAAATACAGCTTTGTGACATGCTCCAAGTTGAATGGAAATCGGGGAGAGAAAAAGGAAATTAATGGAGGTGGAAAAAGGTACGTGTACGTGTGTGCCGTGAGGCAGAGGAGGCGATTACTATCATTGTACAGGATCTTGCACGGCCGCCGCTTTTCAACTTTTATTTATTGACTCTGATCTAAAGCTGTAGTGGTGGTGGTAGTAAGTAAGCCGACTTGAGCTATAATTTATAGGTAATGGCGGTAATAATAATGGTAGTCCAAATAAAAGCGGTGCTTCTACTAATGGCAACCATGGTAACGTAGTAAACCAACAAGATTTATGCAACCTGTGAGCAGAGAGATGTATGGGAAAATTAACGACAATAATAAATATTATAACTGTTTCCCTCCAGTTTTTTCCTCCTCGCTCAATTTTTATTTTACCACAAAATAATAATAATAGCAACAATAATAATAAATGGTGGTAATATTGATGAAGTCACAGTGGCAGTCTGACTGAATGAATGAAGGCGAGAGCATAAAGGTAAATGGTGCGTTAGAGTATTTATGGCCGAGGTGGTGGTGGTAAAGCAGCAGCATCACTTGGAGTTATCCCGGAGAAAAAAAGTCAGAGAAAGCAAAGAGGGTTAGAGAGAGAAAGGGAGACAGAGATAATAATAATGGTAATGTTGCAATTAATCTAGACCCTTGTCAGAGAGAACAACAACAAGCGTAGGAGTAGCAGTCCTTGTACGCGGTGTTGGAGAAGTAGGCAAGGCCATTTTTTTCTTTGAAAAACTGGAGTGGTGGAGGGAGAGCCAAGCGGCTATTAATTGTGCTTTGTGCATTCATTCACTCATTCATTCAGCAAAACAACTCAACATGCATCAACCTCTCCATAACAACAACAGCAGCAGCAAAAAAATCAGTTGTATAGCCCCACCACACACCACTCCAGAGTTTGTATAGCAGAGCGTTTAAAATAAATGTGTGTGGAGTGTGTCTGTTAAAAAGCGGCTTTATTAATAGGCCATTTCAATGAGGTGGACGATGATGATGATATTCTCTCTCTCTTTCGTTTGCTCCCTGGCGGCTTTTCAGTCTCAATCAAGAAAACCATTGTGCATTTTCACCATCTCTCCACTACTTGGACCAAACCACCACCGCCGCCACTACTGCCACTCTACTGGAAAACCCAACCACCCACCATCCCCACCTCAGAAAACCACTTAAGAAGTGGAAGGAAGAGGAAAAAAGTGGAGACATGAGACTACACTCAACTCACATGAGTTTTCCTTCCTTTTCCTCAACTCGAGACTCTGTTGTAGTCAAGTGTGTCCGTCCACTTTAATTATCTTCATCCTCCACCATTGCCTCACCTTGAACAACAATAGCAGTAAGTACATGAGCAGGGCCAAAGAGAGTGAGTAAAGTACATCTTAATTTATCCTCCACCACAACTACTAAAGTTTTTGTTCCCGTCACCCTTTTTTCAATGTCTGCATCCATTCATTCGCTTCCCTCAGAAAAAAAATGATCAACTGGTTGATTTACCACTCAAAAGTAACAACCGCTTGAACAACAGCAAACAACAACAATAGCAAGAGAGTTGAACAACCCAAACGCTTAAAACCACTACATACTCATTTTCATTCCTAACAGGAAAAAAAAATCCTTTCAGCTTTTTCAGATGAAAAATGAATGTCAACGAGCCGTGATGAATTTGAAAAGTGTGAGAGATGGAGAAAGCTCCTGCTTACTTTCATCAACTCAACGACAACAACAACAAAACCAACCAAGACAAAAAAAGCACAGCTATGGAAAAAAAAGAATGAATGAGTGAAAGCACTACTCCTCTTCCCTCCATGCATGACTACTCCATTATTCTTCTCTCTAGGTTTTCTGTCGTCGTCGTCAACAAAAACAGAGCAGCACTACCAACAATAATAATAATTTTGTCTTTTCAAACAAGACAAATTCAAATCACACGCTTGGCCTACTACTTCTACCACTGCCTTACTCTCAACCGAACCATGAGAGAGAGAGAAAGCAAAAAAAGAGAGAGGAAAAAATTCTGTACATTCATCATCACCGCCACTACTCATTCGTCAACATTCATCCAAGTAGTGACTTTGATCAACTCCACACCCAAGCCAGCCAACCGTACCACCTCCAAGGAACAACAGGAGAGAGGAGAGAAGGAGGAGTAGAAAATAAACCTGGATAAATTTACTGGAAAATTGGCACTGCTCAGGGAAAACTTTAAAAGACTCTCTCTCTCGCCCTCTCCCAAACAATAACTTTTTTTATATATTTTTTTCCTCGACAATTTATTATATTTTCTTTTTAAAGAACAAGTTTCCCTCTACAAAGTCAACTTTTATCTCTCTCATCTGACTTTATTAAATTTCTCATATTATCCAGTAGTATCCTAGCCATCCAAGAGAGAGAAAAAACACATTGTCATTATCATCCTTGTCATCAAGACAAAATTAGAGGATGCTCTTTTCCTACTCATCTTCCTCTTTCTCTCTCTACTCACCTTTTTTTCTGCGTAGGTGAAAACGGCAGTCAGAGCCGCCATTACAATGAGTTATTGTTGCTACTGTAAAAGCTGCAGATGTTACAGCCTTCTTTTTTTTAACTCTAGGAAAAAAAATGTCATAAAATATTTCCAAATAAAGTCTCTCCTTTCCTTGTTTTTATTTTCTGCCTACTTTTTTTCTCAGAAGAATAATTTTCTCGGAGAAAGTTTTAAAATAAGTTACTGCTCTCTTGTCGGATATTACATTGTATATATTTTTATGATTTTTATACGCCATTTTTCATGACAATGCCTTGTTGTTTTTGCTACTACGCAGTTGACATTGTTATTATGATGATGACGATGATGATGATGATGATACTTTCTTAATAGGCAACTCACGTCGTCCTCGCTTGTGGAATTGTGTAAGGAGCTTGGATCTCTTTTAATATTGCTTTTTAAAGACTACCACCACCCCACCTTTTACCACCGCTATTATTTTGAGAAAATAGGCTAATTTATCATGGGCCAAAAAAGATGCTATTATTGTTTCAGTTTATTGCTAACAAGTTAATGAAAAATTGTTGACAGTGTGATTTGGTATACATGTACCTAAATAGGAAATGCGGTGATGACGATGCTGACGATGAGTTTGATGGTAGTCGTTGTCGTCGTTTACTACACGATGAAATAGTGGTAATGAAATAACGGAACAAAAGAGGAACGCCTGCTTTCCTTTGATCGTCTCATAATTTTATTATGAACATCAACTTTGTCAACTTTGCAGATTACTGCCATTCCCGCTGCTGCTGACGATGATGAAGAGAAGAGAGAATATATGTGTGTGTGATGAAGGAGCAGCAGATGGAAAAGTCAAAGCAGAAGGATCAAGACAACAACTTCCCGTCTGCCTGGATCATGTTCGTTCCTCCCACTCAATTTTATCTGGAAGAAAAGAAGCGTAAAACAAAAGACGGTGGGAGATGGAGAAATTTAATTAAAACTCTACCACCGTCATCCCTCTCACTGCTCTCTGCTTGCTGATTCAATGACAAAAAGAAAAGGAGACGGAGAGAGAACACCGAAAAATATTCCAGGGAATAAATACAATCAAATGAAATGATGAATAAATAAACTATGAAAGGATTTTCTTTCTCTGGAAAAATGTTTTATTCCAGGGATTGTCACTGGATTGATTTGTACTTTGGCTTTGGCACTACTGGTGGCAAAAGGTATAGTCATCGGAAATGCCCCCTCTTGTCAGAATGATCATCATTCGCGTCATCAAAATCAACAAAGAAAAAAAAATCATCATTCTTTTTCCATCTCTCTCGTATGTGATTGTTATTATTATTATTATTAGGTAACAGGCATGAAAATGCTTTTGTCATTTTTGGTTTGTTTCACGCCACTGCTTAGCTTGCTTCATTCTCTTCTCCCAATCTCTCTCTCTCTCTCTCTCTCGTTATCCTGCTTTTATTCTTTATACTTCCCTTTCATCTCCCTTTTCCTCTTTCTCCCACTTTTGCCCTGGCGCAATTTGTGTTTAATTGAAACCATAGTAGTAAGGAAAAAACAAGAGACGGAAAATAATAGATTGGCTTTCTGACTAGAAATACTTATTGTGTGGGGGTGTTGCGTGTAGCAAGTGGTGTGACGTGTCGGGCGACAGACTCACTTTGTCTCTGTCTTGTCATGTCTCCCATTCCATTGCTACTACTTGTTCGGCTACGAGAAAGGAAAAGTTGGGGAAAATGTTAGGAAAAATATAGAAAAGTTTCTTCTTTTTGTTGTTGATTTCTTACACTTGGAATCATCACTTCCACAGTGGCATAGGTACGTTAGTAACAGTAAAACAACCGGAAGTGTGACAAAATACTGACTAGTTTCTTTTTCTGCTAATTCTAGGCTACTTCTAATTTTTATCTGTATTTTTGTCCCAAAACACATTATTTGTCGGCCTGTACGAAAAAAAAATGTATTCAAAATGGGCTTCATGATCGCAGCAGCTGAAGGACAACTCTGACTGCTGCAGAATGCATGCATGCCTGTCCCAAACACGTCCCATTCATTTTGATTATTGATTGTGCAAACGCACTGGCTGGAATGAAGAAGAACAAGACAAGCTAATGGACAAAAATTGGCTCTATTTTTTTATTTATTCTCTGCCCAATCCCCCTTTCTTGACCACTACGCTTACTCTAATGTCTGAAGTCGAGGTCCAGGGAAAATGCCCATTCAAAAAATAAGACCCTATTCCCTTTTCTTTCATTCGTTTCTCCTCTCTCGCCGTGTCATTGTCAAGTCATATCTCGTCTCCTCGTCTTTTGTCCTCCGTCTCGTCGTCCGACGAAGCAAGCCAAGCGGAATACGCAATTCTTTTCTTCAAGTACGTGGACTCTGGTGGACCGACCAAAAAAACGAAAGACTGTAACTTGCAGATAGAGAGAGAGAGAGAGAGGCTTACAAAAAATAAACATTTCTTTTCTTCCTTCCCCCATCTCTCTCTCTGGACATCTATTCCAGCATCATGTTCAGAGCAAAAAACACACTGGCCATTATCAAGATGATGACCATTCCCATCGCCGTCATCATCTTGATATCATTTCTATGCTCAATCAGCTTCAAATCATGCATGTTCCCCTGGACGGTTTCTGCTCCACATAGAGAGAAATTTTACGATTACCATTTCGTTAGTTTGCATTTCCATCCAACCATAAACTCTTCAGGATGAATTCATTTTTCTACTATTGACATGCTAAGCAAGTCCTTTATTAGGTTTATTTACCAATTTCATCCATCCACCCACGCATACATTGTAGCAGGTTAATACACCTAATTTAATACAATGTCATGAAAACTATTGTATGCTCAACCGATATTTCTTTCGGAATGTTTAGATTTGACCTGTTTAAATGATTAGCAAAAAATCTAGCGTTTAAAAGCTGACATTAGAGCAGAGAACAAAGCGGAAAAAAGGCAAATATAATTTTAAACAGCTTACTTTTCCGAAGCAACTTCTTTTGTTCATGGCAGCGAGCGCAGCTGCGGCCGCATGATGCTCCCAAAATTCTATAAACGCGTAGGGATCTCCACTGGGCTGTAAAAAAAGATAGAACACACATCAGAATCACATTTAACTTATTTTTCATTAAATCACTGTATAACCGATATTACTATGCAGAGCGTAATATATAGAGAGATTGTAATTTTTGGAAAGATTTTCATTTTACTTTCTTCAAGTGTGCCAACAAAATGTCATCATGATGACCAAAAACCAAATCATCCCACTACCGCAAGAAGTGACCATATCAGAATGGAAACAGAAGGCGGTGGTGTGGTGTTGAAATGGTTGAAGAAAATATACATATTAAAAAAATCCCATAAAGTCTACAAAGGAAAATTCAAATAAAGCAGCCAAAAACCGTCTATTTCATTCTTATCTAGACTTAACCGCTGCGGCGACTATTGCTGCTGCTGCCAAGAGGGTTGATAATAATAACGGCTATTATGGACACGGGTAACGGCTGGTTTGTGATTGTGGTAGTGGGGCAGAAACTGTTGAAGAAGCAGAATGTCTGTATATTTGCAGCAGGTCAACAGTCGCCCCCAGTGTCAAGCAAAGTAATAATGTTGTAATGGAGGATAGTAGCCGCAGCAGTATTTTTTAAGTGTGCCAAGATATGATGATCATGATAACACGTGTAATTTAAATATTGACATTGCTATTGTTATTCAGATTGCGACAAGCAAAAAAAGGAACAAGGGCACACACACGCAGGCATTTTTTAAGTTATTTGGAAATCAGAATTTTTTATGGTTGGCAAAGTGTTCTTTGGAATCTTTTTATCATTTTTGAGAGGAAAGTAAGAAGAAACCGGCGAGAAATAAAGAAATTCATTGCATATTGAAGAATGATAGGGGAACATGAAAAAAATTGTCCAGCTGTATATGAAACCATGTAGCAGACATGGAATTTCCTTCAAAATAAATTCCATGGGGGAAGCTAGCCGAAAAATTGAAGCGTTTTAATCTGGACAAAGAACAAACTAACTACAAGGAAGAATTTCCAGTGTCGATCCGGAAACTCAGAAACGCCAGTAGTGGTAGTAGTAAAAAAAGGATTTCCCCCGGTAAAATAACTACTCAGCCAGTAGAACATATCGTCGTCATATCACATGATCATTCTGGACTTGGCCTATAAAAATAAAAGTGGCTGGGTAGATCTCACTCGTTTACAATAAATGCATTGGCATAGTCAAGTAGAGAGAAAGTCAAGTGGTGGTAGGGAGAATGAAAAAAAAATATTTTCTTTCAGAGGCACTCTTCTGTTCCCCATCTCCCCCACTTTTTATTTTATCGGTTTGATCACCTATAAATATTTCACAATCAGAAGAAAAGGAAGAAAATGCCTTTTTAAAAACGAGCAAAACTTTATTTCTCTCGAGCTGCTGCTATGGGGAAGCTTTTACCCTTCTTATTCCTTAGAATTTTTTTTTTGCCACCAGCAGCAATAGTGGTGCTGTTGCAACAAGAATATGTAATCAGAATAAAAAGGGCATCTGTTTCCAAAGAGAGAGAGAGTGGAACAGGAGGGAAGCTGAACCATGATCCAAGAAAGAGCCACTTTTGCATATGAAAATCGACAGTAGTAAAACTAGTGATGATAATAGGAAACATGTTATTCTTTTGAGAGAGAGAGAGAGAGAGAGAAAGAAAGAAAGGAAATATCCATTTTTGGGTAATAAAACGACAAAAAATTCTGGAACTGATAAGGTGACGTTTCCGTGTAACCAAGGCTGGTTGATGCATAATTTTACCAATTTGTGAAACAACTCTACTTACAAAACTTTACAGAAAATTAATCATGAATACTGTTAATTTGAAATATGAATATCATTTTATCAATGAGCAATGCATATCGTTAAAACCTATTTATTTCATTTTGATATACACTTCTATCACCCCCAAGAGTTTACCTTGTCTTGAAAAAATAAAAGAAAGCGAACAGGGAGTGCATCATGATCGAAGAAGTGTGTCTTGTCAACCGGAAAAAAGGTTTAGCTTATTCAAAAGCAGCATTGAGAAAGAAGAACAAGAAGCCTCCAAGAGGATCTGATCTCTCTCTCCAGATCCGTTTTTTTTCATGTAAAGGTTATTGAGAAGTTTGCAAACTACCAATGTTTATACATTGTACAATTCTCTCTTGTGAGTCTGTCTATCTATATTGCAGCAAATTGTCAGAGATGCCTCTCTCTCTCTCTCTCTGCCTCTGAATAAATTTCCAATATTTTTTTCCTTTCTCTTCAATAATAAATACAAATGTATTCCCTTTCACCCTTTCCTCTCCCAACAATAATAGAACATAAGCTGTAAGTAGTAGTGTAGTCTCTATTTCATAAAAAAAGGAACACACAGGATCACCAACCGCCGATGATCATGGTGATCGGTGAGTGATGCGTTACTTTTTTCCTTTGCTTGCTTGCACCGTGCTCACTTTTCCTCACTTTTTAAACTGGTTATGTTTATGGCATCCTCATCCTCCTCTCTCTAAAGAAATCTCTCTCTCACTTTGTTTTATATTCACCGAGAGATTCCCTTTTTGTCTGTGCAAGTGTCTCGCTTTTGTCCTCTTCAATGTCCTTGTCGTCATAGTCATA
This sequence comes from Coecobrya sp. COE2, assembly GCA_027743765.1. NCBI lineage: Eukaryota > Metazoa > Arthropoda > Collembola > Entomobryomorpha > Entomobryidae > Coecobrya > Coecobrya sp. COE2. Next base: position 69,736 of record JAHZMV010005475.1, read on the forward strand.
ATCATAATAATAATGTAACAACTTGTCTATATTTTCCAACGTTACTTTTTTCCGTGTGACTGGAATCCAAAAATCCAAATTCATCACCACCACGACCATTCACTTGACTTGGAAAACACGTACCAGTAAAAAAAAGGTAAGAATGCAGATGATTCCATTTTTTCCCTTTCTTTCTCTGAGCCACCCTGTAATTCATGATCATCATCGTCATCGTCATATATTATCTCTTTATGTGTCTGTGCGTCTGTGTGAATCTGCAAGAGAAAGGCTCTGTGCGGATCATCATCACTTCATCCCTTTCCGAGAAAAAAAACCAATCTGTTTAAAAGGGCGTGCCCTGCCCTCTTTTCTGAAAGAATTGCGTAAGTGAACGGGAGAATTTAAATAAATAAAAAGCAGGTTGTTCCCATAACTGTTATTATTACGGCTTTGATTGCACAACACACATCACCACCACAACAATAATCGTAATGGTGGCAACAATGGAGAAGGTCACACAAAAACATTTTTCGAATCTATTCTATAAACATGGAACACCAGGATAGGTGAACACACACTGAGCATATATTTATTTTCAAACGGAAAGAGTTCCTTTATTCACTCTTCTTCCCCGGTTTTTTTTGGTAACATACATAGCACATCAGAATGAAGTCAATGTAAAGCCATAATAATATTACCAGGCAGTAGGAGAAGAATGCCAGGGAAAATTGTAACAAGACGGAAGAAAAGGGAGTGTGTGTGTGTGTAAAAATGTAAATATGTAAAATAAAAACGGGGAGAAGAGTAGCAGCAGGAGAAAATTTGTGGAGAGTACTCTCTCTCTCTCTCTCTCTGCTTTTTACTACAATGCAGTCTGGCTACTGGCATGGCATATCATCATCATCCTTTTTCTGGGGTTTTACGGTTCCCCTCTTTCTCTACTCACACTACTCACACACATGATGACATTACGCAATTCCTCTGAAGGGGCGTACTGGTGTTGTAGATAAAATGAGAAGATGATATAATAAAAAGTGGAATATTCTTCATTTTCTTGAGAAACATTTTACTGGAGAGAGAGAGAGAATTTTCTTTAAAAAATATATATACAGCTTTTTTCACGGTTATATTTTCTGGAGACAAGTTATAAGAAGCGGAGTGTGTGGTGGAGTCTTCATCATCCATTTTCTCTCACTTTTCACAGCGACTTTAATGTAAGCAGGAGAGAGAGAGAATGTGTATTCCGCATCTTTGTTGGCGGCGGTGGAATGAAATTCATGAGAAGTGAAAAGAAGAGAGGAAGAGTGGAGTGAATTTTGTGGAGTAGTTTCTCTGCCTCCTCCTGTCCTCTACGTCTTCATTTTTCCCAATAAGCCTGCCCATTTCAATCCAATCAACATGAAGGAGCAACACGAGAATAAATGGAGACAAGGACATGAAATTTCGGGAGTGGTACATGAAAAATACATGTGTGCAGAAAGAGAAAGTAGTAGTGGTCACCTTGGGGATACTCTCACAAGCCATTTACATCTTTTCTTTTTTCTGTCTCTCCCTTCCAGCCAAACTTTTTTAAAGAGTTTTTTTTCCCTTTTCTCCTGTTCTCTAGATGGAAAATCTGTGTAGTGCTCAATTACAGGAGAAGCAGTAGATCACCATTTTTATTCAAAAGACGAAGACAAAAAAACAAAGAAAGCAACAATTCTCTAGTTACCTATCAGCACATGTAAAAGAGAGAACGACCTAACACTCCGCTGAGAAATAATCTCTTCAATTTCCTAACACACACACTCACACCTACACAGCAGAAACACCAGGAGTTACAGTGAAGCCAGCAGAGAAATAAATGAAAAAAACGAGACACGTGAAAAAAAAGACGACGAGTTTCACTTTTGTCATCATCATCATTTCCATCACTTGTCGTGTAGCTGCTGCTGCTGCACTAAAGAAAAATATTTAAAATATTCTGAAAATTTTATCCCAGACAAAACTTCATTTGCTTCCTGTAGAGCTTCACTGCTTTCGCAGCTAGTTACACTACAAGAATTTTCGCATTTAAAAAATAGATAAAAAACAGGGAAATGAACAAATTGCCAAGAAAATCTACATTTTCATGGATACCACAGGGAGAGCTAAATTAAGTGCAGCATGTTAAGGTGAGCATAGGTAGTTAAGAATGCAGGTAGCATTGGGAAAATATTTTATATTTTTCCAGCGCAATCCAGTATTTTAATTGATTTATTCAACTCACAATTTTGCTCCAGCATATACATATATTTCATACCGTTCATATACAATGTACAAAAAAAAACAAAATAAACACAACTAATAATTCCGAAAAAATACAAAAACCGAACAAGCAAAACAATCAATTTTATGTATAGTTAGCCATTAGACATAATCAACAACAACAACAATCAAAACATGTATGAGTCGTTATGAAAAAAAGTAGATGCATTTTTTATACAAAAAATATATATAATATATTGTATCTTTTTGTATGTAATTAATGTAACAAAATTGTAAATTACATACATAATATGGTTTTTATTATTATTATAAACATTTTATATGACGTAACATAATTGGCACGATACCCCTCTCGCATAATAATCTTTTGTCGTCTTTTTTCGTCCTTTAATAATTAATATTAATACACTTGAAAAACAATACAGAAAAAATATAATAATAATAACAGTAATAATACGAACAGAAAAAGTATATTTAAGTAGTAAAACAATTAAAACACTGTGTGGTCCAGTGTTTAATTGATTTGATGCCCCTCATTTCTCTCTGCCTCTCTCGTCTTTATATAGAAAAATAGGAAAAAATAATATGCCAATGTTGAATTGGACAATTTGCTACTACTAATATTGCATTGAGTTTTTTGCATTGTTTTTAAAGCCTTTTGTTTTGTCATGTGCACGAATTTGTCAATACCTAAAAGTAATCTATGAATAACTCTACTAGTTAATTTATATTGCAACAAAAAATAATCTTGCTAACCATTATAACAATAATAATATCTCTCTGTACTGTGTAGTCTTATATATTTACTTTTTATATGCATTGTTTCATTTTCTGCATTTTTTTACCCCCATGGAGTTTACCTGAAAGAGCCTTTTCTTCTTTGGCGGTAGAAAAAAGGTCAACTGACTTTGACGCGTAGGCGCACAATTAAGTACGCTCACCCCTATCAAGTTTCATTTAATATGGTAATCTAAACGTTTCACCGAGTTTCGTTACTTTTGTAGAAGAACCCCTCTCTACTGAAGAAAAAATTAATGATAGCCACGGTTTTTTTTCCTGGAAAAATCTCTACGAAACCTACAAGCCCCCGCAGTACAATTATAATAGCAGCAGGATTTTTATATATTTTCTGGTCATTTAAGTTAAAATTTTTAAGCGTCCAGTTTTATTTTTTTTCAATACAAAAAAACAGTAATAAATTAAATGACTGAAATTCTAGCATATTTAATAATAATACCTAATAATTATTAGGCCATGGACAACCTATTCATAAGAAATTTTGAAGATTTTTTGACAGAAGGTTTATCGCTGCTGCTACTTGTTGAGGACGTAATTGTCGTGTTTTCTGGAAGATGCAGATGATTCTTTCTAGTTTTACTGGTACTAATTACTATGGTATTGCTACTACTGCTACTGCTACTACTACTACTGGAACTGCTAACAGCATGACCTCCTCCCAGAGGAGAGGAAGACGCTGGTATTTTTTGTATGTCTGCAAAGGCTTGTACCACCTGCTCCTCATGCTTCGTTTCCGGCGTGGGCGTTGGAGTGCTCAACAATGGGGAAGATGAAGAGTCATGATTCTTTACGCGAAACCACTGACTTTCTCCATAGGTGACTGACTCTCCGTCTGTGCCTTGCGTTGCTGGGGTTGTGGATGCAGTTCCATCCGCAGTCTTGGCTGACAGCGCAAAGTTTCTTCTTCTTGGGAAGAGCTTGCGACGTCTCAAGACGCCCACGCGAGTGGTGCTCCCTCCACCTTCAATTGCGTTTTCTTCAGGATCATCAGCGTGGTCCACCTTGTGCAGCTCTCTGTGAGAGGTGCGAAGGGCAGACCGGGATGTGGTGCTTAACTCGTTTTGATGAGGATGATCCTGGGATGATGGTGATCCCGCTTCATCCTTTTTCTGCTGCTGACCAGGTCGTTTACGACGAAACTGGCGTTTGCTTTTGAAGAGAATTGTAGTTCCATCAGAATGATGGTGATCCTGGTGATTGTCCGATGGATTATTGTTCTTATGACCGCGGTGGTGGATCAGCATTGGACCACTGTCTGTTTTACTGCTAAAGCGTACCGTGCTTTTCGGTGTATTCCTGTCAATCTGCTCGTCTTGACGGTCGTGATCTCTCCAGGATGGCTTTGATGTGACCTCTGATGCTGAGCTATTTTTGATGTCGTGATGGAGTAATGAAGGTTTGTAGGTGGTAACTACCACTGGGCCGTGCTCATCCTCAGGTGCGGCGGATGCTGTGGCTAGATGATTTTGGAAGTTTTTACGAGCAATATCCGCAATCTTGGCTTTCAGATGGTTTTTCTCTCGGAATCTTCCGTTGATTGGTTTTTTGCCGCGTTGGTGATGACCAGGCTTTTCAGAGGATGTTGGGGATTCAGTTGGAGATTTGTCGTGGGATTCCTTGGCGATTTTTAATTTGTTCCATGGCTTAGCAGTGTCTTCAGCTGTTTTATTGGCGCTTTTCGGGCTTGGAACTACCTTTACGTTCACGTTGCTTTGTGATTGTAGCTCGTCCTGGTCTCCATCCATACGATCAGACGGGGATCCAGAAGGTGCTGCATTTCCTCCACCGTCTCCTTCGAACGGCTTGAAAAATTCATCGAAAAAGTTGCCAGGTGGATGAATGTCAGGAGAATGATGTTCATGAGGTTTCTCTGTATTCTCTGGTGCGGATGGTGCCATAGGTGGTGCGACCACTACTGGTGCAATGGGAGCAGGTCCAGGTGGCAAGTTGTTCACGTCGATGTACTGAGCTGGAATCTGCTCAAATTCTGAACTCTGGCTCATTACAACAGGATCAATTGGTGCTGGCGGTTTACGATTGTGGGCGATTGGATGATGGAGTGGGGGACCTCTGCCACCGCCTGGAAGACGGCCTCGTCCTGGAGGTGGTGGATGGGAAGGTCTTTGTGGCGGAAGTGGAGAAGGTCCAGGTCCAGGCATTCCAAGACCAGGTCGGGGGCCATGATGATAAACTGGGCCTGTTGGAGATGGTGGTGGACGACCTCCGAATAGTCCAGTGTCAGGCATCTCATAGCTGTTTGATGTCTGTGGGGAATTATCCATGTGTGGGGGTGGTTCTACGAAGGACGGTCCACTGGGATGGAAGGATGGTCCGGTGGGAGGAACTGCGTACGGGTTGTTAGTTGGATATGCGTAAGGATTCAACACCTGCTGGGGTGTTGGTGCTTTGGTTGAGCCAGGTGGGGGGAGGGGTCGAGGTGGCCTTTTTTGACGACCTGGTGGTCGGGCAAATGGAAGATGGTCCGAGTAAGCAGACAGTTGGTGGTTGTTTGGTGGGCCACCGTGGTGAGGAGGACCGTGATGTTGTGGCCCTTGATGATGCTGTTGATGAGGATGACGTCCAAATGGGATTTGGTTTATGCCAACGTTTTGTTGACCGAAATCTTCAAGAGGTGGGAAATGTTGGGTGGTAGGAACACGGAATTGATTGGGACCCTGGTACAAATTGTGATGCTGTTGTTGTCGTTCTTCACCACGTCCGTGTTGTTGTTGATGAGGTGGTTGGTGATGCTCCTGAGATGATGGTTGGTGGTGTTGCTGATGCTGTTGTTGTTGAGGGATATTATGATGGATTACTTGAGGCTTTCCATTTGGCATGGTGATGAAGCTGACTGGTTCGTCGCCTTGGTGCTTTGTTGGATCCTGACTGAAGCCAGGTGGGAAGAAAAATTCGTCAGAGAAAAGAGGTGTCTCATTGTTCAAGCCGACAACGGGTGGATTCTGTTGAGAATTTTTCCCGTCTTGATTCTTGTTTCCACCTCGCTGAGCAGAGTTGTTGTCACCGTGACCCCTATCGTTCTGCTGGTTGTCTTGATCTTGCTGATCCTGTTGCTCTTGGTGTTGCTGCTTGGGCCTAGGGCGTCGCCTGCGCACAATGGGACCTGCGGGTCTACCTTGACCAGATGGTCCAGATTCTCTAACTCCATGAGGTGCCGGTACCCTTTCCTCTCTACTGTTATCTTGAGGCGGCGGTGGTGGTGGTGGTCTGGGTCTGCTCAATCCTGGAAGTCTATTTGGCAAATCACGTTCTTTTGAGGGTGGTGGCGGCGGAGCTGGTGGTGGTGGGACGGGAGCAGCATGTCGTGGGAAATCCCGGATAAAGTCTGGATCAGGGGGTGGGAACGGAAGTGTAGGGAAGTTTGACAGTTCCTCAGAAATCGGTCCTTGGGGACGGTCAAGTGGTGGTCCACCCAATGCTGGAGGTGGTGGTCCAGGTGGGCCTGGAGGACCATCTCCCTGTGAGTTATTTGGTGACTCAGTACTCAAGTTATTATCCTGCTGTTGCGAGATTGGCTGCTTTCTGAAAATAGGTCTTCTTGGAGAGTCTTGTTTCGAGCCGGGAAAAGGTGGGAATACGGTTTTACCCCCGCCGATACCACCACCAGTTCCGCCATTGTTGTTATTGTTGCCGTCGTCATTTTCCTCACTGTTGGAAAATGGATTGGGTCTCCTCAGCCTGGTCCTTATGCGAACTCGTCCTCTTCCTCCATTCAACTTTTTCAGTCCTCCACCGTGACCTCCTCCTCCGCCCCCTGCATTTTCATCCGACCCTCCTTCCAATTTCTGTGGCCGTCCATCCAAATCTCCACCTTCATCCCTGTCCCCTCCCTTGTCCCTTCCCTGTCCACCATCCTTGTTCAACCTTGGTCTATGCTTAAACTTTGGCAAAACGCTGTGTGGTGAGGGTGATTCCACAGTTTCGTCACTGCTTCCCGGGATTCCGCCGCCTTGTTGTTGTTGTTGATTTAGTTTTTGCTTCAATGAAAATTTTGGCTTCTTCACCACAATATTTTCTTCAGACTGGCTGGCTTCAAAGTTCTGCTCTCTGTTGTTCTGTGTCCATTGGTTATCAGCAAACAAACTGTTGGGCAAACGAACACTATCGCCAATTTCTGGTGGCAACGGCACCACAACCTCATTGCCATCTCTTTCTCTGTCGCCTCCAGGATGGTGCTCTACATTAGGTCTGCCACGATGTGGCTTCATGTGCATGATATTCTCACGGAACAGGGTATTAGTATTCAAATTGTTGTAGTCGGGCTCTCCTCCTCCGGGTGCATACTGGTTAAAAATATCCCTGGGGGTTGTCGAAGATCCCGGCGATATACCAAATTCTCTGTGACCTGGATGACGAGAAAATCCAGGATGGCCACCAGGACCACCACTTGGGGCAAACTGATGATGAAGCTGGGCATCATGGGGATGCGGATGTTGGGGAAAGTCGGGCAGGTGAAGTTGTTGCTGATGATGTGGGTGATGATATCTCTGACCTTGTTGATTGTGGGAGGGTGGTGCTCCAGCAAATCCTGGAATTTGTGGAGGGTCTGGGATTCCAAATGCTTCTAACATATTCTCATTTTGTGGTGGTGCTCTTGAAAACTCTGGATGTTGCTGCTGATGCATTTGTGATCCTCCAGGTGGACCAGTGGGGCCACTTGGGAAATCGTGAATTGGGAACGAGTTTAGATGATTGTCCGGAATTTGGGGATATTCTTGAGGTGGCCCACGGGGGAAGTCTGGAGGTCCCGAATTATGATTCTGTTGTTGGTCTACTCCAGCTGCATGTTCCTGCTGTTGTTGTGGTTGTTGAGGCCCACGGGGATATGAACTTTGGAATGGCTTTGCAATAGGCTTCCAGCCTTTGTACTGGCTTCCTAAAAATCCGTTGTTAGGATTGGGTCCCTGGGGAGCAGCACTGGTTTCGCCGTATGCTGAAGTTGTCTGCGGAATTCCATGGGGTGTTGGGGGTGGACTGGAGTTTGGTGGAGGATGGGGATGATGAGGTTGTTGCTGGGTTGGATAAGGTCCTGTTGTTGATGGTAGATCTGAAGGAGATTCACGTCCGAAAGGTGAGACTTCAGGATCTTGTTGGAATCCGTATGGAGTTGGTGGGGGACCCTGCGGCCCATATTGACGCATTGGTGGATGATGATGAGGGTGCCCTTGTTTCATTGGTGGAGGCCCAGAAGGTGCCGTGTGAGCTGGATTGGAATCAATTGCTGGATAACCGAAAGGACCTTGAGGTGGTTGCTGTTGTTGATGATGGTGATTGTTTTGTGGGGGCTTCATTCCAAAAGGGCTTATGGGTTGCCTTTGAGGGATCTGAGAGCCTGAAGCAAACTGATGTGGTATCTGTTGTTGATGTTGCTGTTGTTGCTGCTGTTGTTGATTGGGTCTGGTGCCAGGGTGGAATTGGGGTTGAAGTGGACCACCTCCAGGAAATCCTCCGGGGTGACCCGGATGATGATGATGTTGATGACCATGATGATGGGGTCCATGGTGATGGTGATGACCTGGATGATGACCAGGGTGATGATGATGATGATGCGGTCTGCTCAATAGTCCTGGTCTTCCACCCGTCAAGCTATGCAACAGAGGAATGTGTAGTCTTGGCTTGTAACTACGTGGGGGTTTTCCTTGCATAGGAATCATGTTCGGATGATGACGAGGAGGTCGTGGATGATGGTGGTGGGGATGATAATGTGGGGGAGGCAGTCTTGGAGCCATTCTTTGGAAACGCATTGGATGGCGGGATGGCGATGGAGGGGCTTGCTGACGATGGGCACTGCACAGCTCCCATAATAGTGTAGTGCCTCCTAACACGAGGAATATCTAAAACGGAAAACGAACACAACCATGCATTTTTTTGCTAATAATATTTTTAACTACCAAAAATCCTTTTCATTCGATTCATAAATCTCAAAATGATCAAAATACTTCGTTCGTTCAACTTATCCAACGTTTTATTTTGTCTGGCTGTATAGTTTATTGACCATCGTAATATTAATGTGAAAATTTCTTTTTCAAAAGTTGCAATTTCCGTACTGACCATTCATTCGATTTCCCTTTCTAACTCAATAGCCCAAAAATCAATAAATTTTCATATTTTTGTCTAAATGTCTATTGGTCAGTTCATTCATTGTCGGTTAGGCTTACTTGAAAATAGCCTTACTTGAGAACCAGCGTATTTTAACAGATCAATTGAAATGCAAAGTAGTCATGAAATCATAATAAAAACCGCAAGTACGTCGTTTTTTCTCACATGAAGCAACTTGAGAATGTAAAATCTGTCGATTTTAACTGTCGACCGTAAATTTTTTATCGTTTTAAAAGCAATTGGTCAGTTGGTCATTTTTGAAAACTTTTATTAGCAACAGCGACACTACTCTGATAAACAAATTGAATGAAAAGGATTTCATTTTCTGGCGATAAATGACGCGAAAAGCGTCATCAAATTTTGCCAAGTAATAAATACTTTTGCTACGAAAAAATTCTCACCAGAGTCAACTTATTCATGCTGCTCTCTTTCATTGTGTACGCGGCGACGCTGCTCCAAACTAGTTTTCCAAGTATAATGAGCACTGCAGCAGTAGCCGTCTCATTTGAGCTCCCTTCGTATTTCTAGCACTTTTTGATCAAGATCACTTTCCACTAATTTTCCACGTATTTTCAAAAAAGTACGAATTTCTTCCAAATAGTGACTTATAATCGACATATGAAAATTTTTTCTTGTGGTATGAAAAAATCACGGATAATCACCGAGAGAAACTTTCAGCACTCGACCGGGGTAAACGGTCATTCATTCACAAAATAAATCCTTGTTCGTTACAATTCGTTTTTCCTTTTTTAGATCGACTAGGCTTTTCTCAAATCAAAACTTGCTTAATTGTTGCAGTAGAAAAATCTTGCGTTGTTTTCCAAAAAAATATTCTCGATGCACTTTTTTCTCATATTATTATAATTTCCCGTGTACTGTTTCCATAAAAACGAATAACGATTAATCGGTGCGATGACTTCCACAGGAACTTGTGTTCCAAAACGGCCTCTGTCAAAAGGTGGTTGGTTTTTGAAAACTTTTTTTTCCTCTGAGGTCGCCTCACTTAGTACACACTCGTCACTTATTTCTCAGGTGAGCATCCATAGAAACTGACAAGGAGCAAGGGTTTTTCACTGCTACACCCCACCACTATTTCTGCAGCATTCACAAAAATTTCCCATGATAATAGCGTTACGTAGGTACGTGGACTGACGGCGTCTTGCTCTCGTGCGTGCGTCTGGTGTAGTTTCCAACACCACACTAAACGCTCAACTTTTCAAATTGAAACGGAGCAGCAGCAGCAGCCAAAGCATCTCTTTCAAAAATATTTTTACTGATGCACTTAAAACCTTTAATCATAAATAGTCCTAATGCTTTTTAACAGCTCATTCATTCCTATCTACTTTTTCCTCGGCAGCGTTAATATTAAAGCACAAGCAGCGGCGTCAGTAGCAAAACCCAACGTCATAGCGTCAGCAGCAGCAGCGTTAAAGATAATATACGCCACGACGACCGTTTCGAAAAAAAGTGGATCAAATGCTTCTCTGCAGGCACCACCACACGCAGGTATGCAGGTAGTATGCAGGCATGGCATGCATGTCTGCATATTTTCCCCCTTCGTTTCTCTGTTCTGGCGTTGCAACGCGTTGATGATTATGATGATGATGATTTTTTTGGGGGAGTATATACAGAGGGATTATAAAGGACTACAATAATATGATATAGCAATTGTTATGCATTGTTGTTTATTGTTGCTACTACTGACACACAGCAAGCAGCAAGGCATTCCTAGTACTGATATGATAATCAACAAGTGTATTATGCTACATTTATTTTTTTAACGAGAAGGAATTTTTTTTCTCTCTCGAAACATTTTTGAGAGAAAAAGTACAAGTGGCCAAAAAATGAAATGGTATTTATTACTGGCGCATATATAGAGGAACAAAAAGGATGAAGAGGAGACCAAAGTGTACGTTTTGAACATGGTAGCCTCATTATGAGCAAGAATGAGGCGATGATGAGGATGATCATGAGAGTGAGTGAAATACAACTACTACACAGCAGGTTGGATAGATAGGTAGGTAGATTTTTGAAGTAAGTAGTTAAGAAAGAAAGCAAGACAGATAGACAGACAGAGGTAGGTGCAATATATGAAGTACAAGTGCATCACTTGAAGAGAAAATGATGCACTTTTTTATTATTATGGCCAGGTAAGGTATAAGATGATGATATGAAGAAAATGTGAAGCATACACTCTAGTTGAGAGTTTGAATAAGAAAAAAAGTAAACAGGAGATGAGTTTGGTTTCTTGATTATTGTGTGTTAAATAAATAGTAAGAGTGATCTGATTCTTCTAGCAAACAATTTACTTTTTTTCTGCTCACTCCATTTAACTTTGTGCTTGCGTTGTTGCATGCATTGATGAGTTTATTGGTGGAAGATGAGATTCGCATGAAATAAAAATGCATAAGCCATTCAATACTAAAGAGGAATGCTAATTAAAATAAGATAGGTATATACAAATATTATTTATAATACCTAATGATAATTTTTTAAGGAAAAAAGCAATCAACTTCTTTTTGTGTTAGAGGAGAGACAACATATAACAAAACACAAGAGAGCCACGAGAGATTATCCTAAATTGGTTAATCAATAATTATTAGCTAATTAACTCGTCAAGATTGAAGATTATTTTTCTTTCAAGAGACGATAGATAGATTAATTATCACAGCGTCTTTATAACAGCTTCGATTAAAATTCTTGAGTAATTTGAGGAGAGAGAGAGAGAGAGGACATGCGTTTATCATTCTCATTATCATCACCTCACCACGACACAACAACCACTTGAAAAATATAGTCGTGTTTTCCTCGTGTACCCAGTAACATTTATTGCCAAAGTTAGAAATATTGTTACAATCATCTTGTTCGTCATCATCACCACAACCACGATAAATGTAACTATGGTAATGTTCTGGCTTTTAGTAGAGTGCTAAGCACATGACAGGAAATAATTGTGTCCTTCTTTTTTTTCCCCTTTCTTCTTCCTTCTTCTTTGAAAACAAAAACGAAATGACAGAAGAAGAGATAATGATAATCGTCGTGATAATGAGCAAGGTAGGTAAGAAAGAAGGATGTTCGTAAAGTTTTGATCTTAACCAAAAAAAAGTGAGGACGAACGACGAGACGAAATGACAAGGAGGGAGGCAGTACATAAAAATTCCCTGTTCAAGTTTAAGGTTTTTCGCAACGTTGCCGTTGTCTTATTGCGTTGAAAACTCCCCCATGGATTCTCATCATCTCCGCCTGTATGTACCTACCTCTTACCTCTTATTATTATCCTCATGATTTTTTTTAGCAAATGGTATTAGTATTCTCGTCAGTTCACTGCACTCACTCTAGTAGTAATGCTGCCACATAATAAATCAAGTGTGACAAAAAAAAAACTTTTAGTTGTTAGCAGAGCAGAGTTAGAGGAGCAGTGGAGGTGGTCTAAAAAAAATTTTCATACAAGAGAGAAGAATGTATCAAGATGAAGATGCAGAAGATGGAGATGATGAAAGACCTATTTACCTGAAAGTTTTATTTTCATCAAGTAATATAGCAGTTAGCTATAGAGAGCTTTATAGCAAGCCAAGTGAGTCAGTCTAGTGCATTCGCCTTTGAATTTGAATGCCATCACCGACAACCGACCACTGAACCAATTCCCAGTACACTACTGACTACTGCATTATTCATTATTATTCGCAACACTCTTGTTGCAGTCCGCATTGTTGTATCTACATTGTTCAAAATAATATTACTATTATCTATAGACAAATTCTTCGGGTATTATTTGCAGGTGCTACTACGCTACCATCTGCATTTTTAGAAGATGAGGAATAATAATTATTACGACAGCAGCAGCAGCGGCGGCAACAATACTGGGATTTTTAGCATCCGTTTTGGCGTGTGCCCGTGTAAATTGCAATAAAAAGTATTTTTACAGAATTTTACCTGCGTGTACAACAGGGCAGTAGCCAAGAAAACAAGCTATTATACTGCTGATGATTTAGTTAGATAAGCAGACTATAATTCTTTTAGATAGTGAACGCGCAGTAACGCCTTCAATTTGTTACACTTTTTCGGGTAGCTGGTTCGGCCAGCCAAGTCGATACCCTTTCAAGATAGATTATTATTCTAATTGCCTGATTTACTTTTACTAGAAAAAACACTAAATAGCTTCTGACAGCCAAACAGGGAAAAAATATGGAAGAAGAAATAAAAAATATTACCATGTTTTTATTACAACAAGATGAGATTGAATGATTAAAAGAGGTTCACCGAGATTAAGTGTGTACGCATTATTGTGTATGGGGGAAAATAAATTGAAAATTATTAAAAGAATGAATGAATGAGGGTGAAGGGGAATATTTCAAGCAAGGTGAACATAGGCATTTTGCCTGAAACCGTTTAACTTTTAGTTTTTACCAACCATTTTGGCAAGTTATTTTGCCAGGCTAAAAATAAAGCGTTCCCTTTTCCTCACGAAACACCCAACTTTAATACGTGGCAAACATGATTTAATTTTGTAATTTTTGCTTAACAACGGCCGTGATTTATTCTAGCCTGGTTGTCAGACAAAAATGTTCAAAGGCCCACAATAATAATGTGTATAGCAATTGTATTTATAGCACATCTTATTGCAATTGCTATAATACATAACACAACAACATATTGCTATTATAATCTCTGTATTACTTTTCTCAGTTTTTTTATGTAACAAACTAGCAAAACATTTTAAGATTGTAACATCATAACCATATATCTACAACTTGCAATAACAGCACCAGATATATTATTGTGTTTTTCCCATGGCCTGTTTGATCATTGCCGGCGATATATTGGTTCATAAAATTATTAGAAAATTTTCTGTACAAAAATAATAACACAAGGTACACGTAGAATATATGCAGTGTAGTAGCCGAAAATAACCAGTATCCTAGAGTTGACTGGTTGGCAGTCAGTCTTAACTAGCAAGCCTTAAAAAAAGTAAATGGCTTAATAAGCTCATGTTATAAAATATTGGCTCCTTTAATTACTTTTTTTCACCCTCATCTTTTGTCTCACAAGAAGCCTCTTGTATTTTCTAAAGCTGCTGCTAATACTCCTCCTACCCTCCTCTTTACTCGGTTTTATCCTCATTTTTTTCCCCGAAGCAAAGATAATTAAGAAAAAAGTCAAGAATACAAAAAATAATAAATACATATAAAAAAGTACAAAACTGATGCTGCCTCCGTCTCCTAAACATTATAGCTTGTTGGCTTATTACTTTTTTTGTGGTAGCAACAACTGTACTGCTGTTTATTTTCAGAGAAAAGAGCAAAAAATATATATATTCCAGTTACAATGGAGTCATCACCATAACAACTGTGCTGCTGGAAAAAAGTGGTCATTTTCTTGGAAAGGCTGTTAGAGTAGAAGATGAAGGAGCGCGCATTATATATACATAATATTCCTTTTCTTGGAAAGTAGCCCGTTTCATTTTCACTCCATTCTTCTTCTTTCTTCCCATTCCATTTTCCTTTCTAATAATAACATCAGGACCAAAAAAGGGAAAGCAGAATAGGAGAAGTAGCAGATTTAGATTAGATTTTATTACTAATGACACCATCATGTGATATGATGATGATGTTGATGATGATACTACTACTCTTTCCCTTACACACAACTATACTGAACTGCCCTGGGTACAAGGGCAAAAAGCAAAAGTAAAGTGGGCCGCCATTACTGTTATTATTATTATTGTTCCATTCCAGGAAAAGTATGAGCGTGTAGTAGCCGAGGGGCAAGGGAAACAGAGAGAGAAAGGTAAATAAATACGGGAATGCGTAAATAAAACGGGAAACTCCAACTATGAAAAGTGCTGGCTGCTACCTGCCTTTTCCGCAACAAGCAAAACCGTGGAAAATATTACCTACCTACACTGCTTATTGTTATAAAGAACGCCTGTATTTTTTGTGAAACGTCATTTGTTGCTGTTATTTTTGCTAGTAGGTTTCTTTTCTGTGGGTTGAAACTATTTCTTTAGGAAATTATTAAAGTGATGTATTTTTTTATACAGAGGATTGTCCTCGCTGTATTATATCAGAGACATTTAAGTTGTGTGCCCACACACACTTTTGCTGTGCGTAGCTCACAACCCGGCTTTTAGAGGCAACCCTCTGTTTATTATTATTATTATTATTACGATTTTAGGTATTATGATTGTTTTGCATTTTCCATTAGAGTCCACATTCCAGCTTTCATATCGCCATCAACAACAACAAAAGCAAGCAGCACCAGCAGCCATTATTCACATTTTACCATCATCACCACCACCACCAGTTTACATTTGGCATTTATGATTACCATCCTATTTCACAACTAGGATCATTATTAGCATTTTTAACTGGGAAACGGTGTATATTGTACTGCGTTCGTAATTCTTTTTTCAAGCCCACTTTAAACCAAATGGAAAATGTTTATCTTTATGATAATAACAATGAACATGATGAAAATAGTCATCTGACCATTTTCCTACTCACTCTTTCCCTCCCGGCATAACCTGCATGCATGCATGGTAGTAAAAAATAGAAAAAAATTGGTAGGACTAAACTTACAGGGTTAAAATTAAGCATTAACAAGGCTCTTAACCCATATCATTTTAACATATATACCTCTTATGTGTTAACATTTGTGAGCATCTAAAAGTAGTACACAATTTCTACTCTTCGTAAAAAGTTGGTTATCCTTAAAGGGACTATTGGTTGCCTTAATTAGACAATCTGTCCCCTTATTATCATAAAACCTGTGCCAGCCAAACCCCCTCCTTCCCTCGTAATAATGCTGGCGGCAAAACTCCTTTTCTCTTTACCCCAGAAAAAATGCTGGCGGTAAAACCTGTTCCTTCCTTCCGCCATAAAAACGTAAGCGGAAATACCCTACCTTCCTTCGCCCATAAAAGTGCTGCCGGTAAAACCCCTTCTTCCAAACATAAAACTGCTGCCGGCCAAGCCCCTTCCTTCGCCGAGAAAAATGCTATCGGCAAAACCCATTCCCCCATAAAAATGCTGTCGGCAAAACCCCCTCCTTCCTTCCGCCATAAAACTGCTGCCGG
>JAHZMV010005476.1:0-21680 GCA_027743765.1 Coecobrya sp. COE2
TCAAAGCGGCCAATCCCTACGTTCGCTTTCATTCCATATTTGCAACCTTTTCAGCCGCACACTTTACGTACGTCATGAGCTTATTCCTTATATACACGGCAAAGGATATCCCCCAAATGACCATAGCAACACATTGTGTTGGATGGTCGGAAACTGCAACTGTTGCTGTCTTTGTCGGTGCCGCAGCTCATTGGAGAATGGATATGTACAGGGAACAAAATGTTGCTCTGTTAAACGAATCCTTTAGCTACATGTCAGCATTAAAAGAAAGGCTTCAAGAACAGGGAATCCGACTAGACGATTTCAGGAAACAGGAAAGATTCTACGAACTTCTGTTTCTGTTTGTTGCTGTAGGAGCCACATCTTTTCCATTCGCGTATATCATCGGCATTTGTGGGGAATATGATGCTGGTCATTGGCTGATGTTGGCTTACTACGAACTGGATTTAACTCTCAGCTTCAAATATATTCCACTGTTTGTTTTGGTGTTCTGGGTAGTTTCAAATACCGCATCTGCAATTTCCGCGGGATTATTTACTGGAATGATTCATATCATGTTAATCAAGTCCGTGTCAAAAATTTTGACACCAAGCAGTGTAACATCATCCGTCATAAAACGAGAAGGTCCATATTTTGTCACCCGATATAAATTGGCCACTTACAGGATGGGATAAATCGATGAAGAGGAGTTAATCTCAATGTATAGGTATCAACAGCTGCTTAACAAAATATTGAACCAAATGGCTGCTAGTATCGTAGTATCACTTCATCACATTGTAACCATGGTTATATTTGTACTTGTATTTTACATTTTAATTAATGACTGGCAATTACTTTTTCAGATGAATATATTTACTTATGGGTTGGTTGTACTTGCATTTGTAGCGGTTACGGCGGTAGAGTATTTCGAGTCCGTTTTTATTGGTCAAATGGTCGATGAAAGTGAAAATCTTAGATAGCGTACGCTGAAATTGGTGTCACGAAAATCGCTCTTGTATAAATGTGCTGTAAGTTGGCCAGAATATTTTACTTTGCAAGTTGCATACCCATTTTATTTGGAAAGCAAACATTCCTGCAGTTTGTGCATCAAGGAATTGATTTTCTGGTGACTTTGGTTTCTATCAATGCCTAGCTGGACCAATTAGAGGTCATGTAATTACGCACTATGTATTTGACTATTGTCAGAGTAATACTGGTGTTTGATAAACTTACTTTTAAAATGTATTGATTTTTTAAATAGTTAAAATATACCTACAATGTTAATAGTAAATTAAGTAAGTATGAATAAAATATTATAGAACGCAGAGAATCAATTTTATTTTATTTTCATTTGGCCTGCGGTAGCTTTATGTACCCACAATTTATATACCTTTATGTTTCTCATGTTAAACCATCCAGCATAGTCGCTTAAAGATTTTGCGGTTTACTTTGTGGATGTATTGTGACAATTAGATTAATAATTGGACGAATTAAATTAAATATTGTAATGGAAAATCAATAAGAGGGGAATGTTCTATCTATTTATTTCAATAAGCAAAATTTATGTAAAATAGGCAGCCTCATTTCATACAATCAGATAGTTAATCAACTTTAAGATTTCCTACCACATTCCTATAGTAATGTCTTTTTTTTACATCCGGCCACTGCATTTCTTTATGTATTACGTAATCATCAAATACCATTTTTTACATGGAACTTACCATACGATCCTATCTACGTATTGCGATTCAATATGGGTTTACTGGGAAATAATTTTTTTTTCATTTATCAATTATGATATTTGACATGGATTAAAAGTAGTTTTTTTGCAAACTGCATTATTGTGATTTTTCAGCATAAAGATAGTTTGGCCTTTGTCAGATACGATGTCATTGCGACATTATTATGATAAGCACCACATAAAGCACTTGAAACACAGTGAACTCCAGGACCTTGAAATTAAGTTGGGTTTTTTGTTATGCCTTGCCAATCCGCAAAACGTATCCGCAAGATATTAGTATCATCTTTTAGTGGGGAATATATGTTGCACTTTTCAGCTTTGCTGTGACACCTTGAACCATGGATATAATTTCTCACACTATCCATTTTATTTAATACATGTGGAAAATCCAAGATACCAATAAAAAGCTTGGAAAGTTTGTTTTCAAAACTTAACATTCACTTCTATTTTGATATTTATATCAGGTATTACGAAATAGTAATAAAGTTGGTTTACGGTAGAAAAATAGTTGTTATACTGTTACGTTTTCAAGATCAACGTCTCAACACGTTAATATTGCATGATCGGACAAAGACACGAACACAAAATATTTCCCATGATTTATTCACCCTGAACACCCAAGCTCAACGGAATAAGCACCCATGTATTGACCGGTTTGCATCTGCGTCTACGTCTTTCTTTTTGTACTACATTTTTATCATCTCTAAAAATGCGAATGCTACCTAGTCTAATTTTTGTACTTACTACACAACCAGTGCGGATTTTGCTTAGTTTCATTTGACATTCAATAGAGTTCATTTGAGCTTATGCCTGCGGCCCAGTCAATTCAATTGCCGTAACTGATGTGCGTACCATTTTTTATTATATTTAGCGCATTTAAAGTCACAAAAATTGTTGCTAGTTAATTTTTTCCTGACAGCATTAAATTTCCGTCAACCGTTACATATTGAAAATGATTCTCAGATTGGCTAGCCTACTCAGTGTCGTTATTTTCATAAAGTTGCTATCCGTTTCTGTGAATATTTCACATGTTTGCAAGTATTACAGCCACTATATTTCCACTGTTTGGGAACAGACTAGCGATATTCAAGAATATGATTTTATTGTTGGTGAGGGTTCACCTTACCCAGAATTTTTTTACAAATACACAAAGAAAAATTTAGTTTTCATAAAATACTGCATAACATTTTTGGTGTTTCAGTGGGTTCTGGTTCCGCTGGATCAGTGATTGCAAACCGTTTATCGAAGCACAACAAAGTTCTCATGATAGAAGCTGGTGGAACACCATTTTACGCAAATCAAATACCTGTATTATCATCGTCGCTTCTTCACACACCAGAGGTGGATTATATTTATAAAACTGTACAACAAAGGCATGCAGCTCAAGGAATGATTGACAAGGTTACAGATTTGCAAATTAAGTTAATTTAGTGGTAGTTAAATTTAAACGCCGCCTTATTTAAATTTTTTACCATTTTTAGATTTCATACTGGCCCCGTGGTAAATTACTGGGAGGGACTAGTAATCTCCATTTCATGATGTATGTCCGTGGTCATCCAAAAGATTATTTAAATTGGGCAAATTTGACAAATGACAACAGCTGGAATTATGAAAATCTTCTACCTTACTTTAAGCGCTCAATAAATTATAAAGGCCGGTTTTCCTCGGATTATCATTATGGCTACAATTATGGAAATCAGAATATTAAAACTTTTTCAACTTCACCTTTACATGAAAATCTAATGAATGCGGGAAAGGAATTAGGATTTGACACGGAAATAGATTTTAATGCGGATCACAAATCCGGATTTGGACCGGTGGATGCCTACCAACATAATGGAGAGCGAGTCTCTTCATACACATCATTCATTGAACCAATTTTGAACCGCAAGAATTTAGTAATTTCTTTATATTCACAAGCCATAAAAGTTGACTTGGATGGAAGTAATACATCTCGTGGAGTGTGGTTCCAACAACATGGCAAGATAATTTATGCCAGAGCAAGGAGAGAAGTAATCATATCTGCCGGTAGTATCGAATCACCCAAGTTATTACTGCTTTCAGGAATTGGTCCTAAAACCGATCTGGCAAAAATTGGGGTAACATTTGAATTTTTGAAATATAACTTATATGTATTATTATTAAAAATAATTAGAATTAAAATATTTAAAAAAAATAATACATATAAATAATAAAAAGAATTAAAACATATATTGTAGATAGTGCCAAGAATTAACCTTCCCGTAGGAAAAAACCTGCAAGATCACCTGCAAACTACCTTACTTCCATTTACAATGAATGGTCCACCTCATTTTTGTTTGGAAAGAGACTTGGGCTTTCATGATCTTCTTGAATATTACATAAAGGGAACTGGATTTCTAACTCGTCCTATGGGATATTTCTCTCAAGGATTTTTTAACTCTGACAATTTATTAAAAAATGAAAGTGAAACTTGGAATGATATTCAAATGATCGTTGCTCACCTTAGTCCGAGTTCTAATCTTCCAGGAGAGTTTTCGAAATTTTTGAAAATACGATTAGAAATTTTGGAGAAATTATTTAACAGTGGAAGAAATGATGAGGATGGATTTATAATTGGAGTGATTTTGGGGCGTCCTAAAAGCTCTGGGTTTATTAAGCTTCAAAGCAAAGATCCAAATCAACATCCTATAATCAACCCAAGATATTTGTCAAATCCTAACGACATGTCTAGATTAATTAAATGTAATCTATAAAAATATATCAAACGGATTCAATGTTAATAATGTAAATAATTATTGTTATTTTATAAAATATAGCGATAAAATTTGCATTTCGGATTGTGGAAGGAACAAAAGCTTTCCAACAGCTCAATGCAACGTACTGCAATATACCTATTGATGAATGTGAAATGCATAAATTTAAAAGTGACGAGTATTGGACATGTTATGTAAAACATATCAGCTTGACAATGTATCATCCAGTGGGTACCTGTAGAATGGGAAGTGGTCCTATGGATAGGCAAGCGGTTGTTGACTCGAAGTTAAGGTAAAAGAAACTATTATTTGAAAATATATTTGTTTGATAACGCTAAATTTTGATTTGTTTTCGTCGCAGGGTTTTGCACACAAAGGCCGAACAGTATTTGGTGTGCTTGCAACATGAGATATTTTTTAAAAATTTAAGAAAATGTTTCTATTCAAGATTGGCTTAGTGTCATTATTATGAGAAGTATGTCCCGGCACAATATAGGCGGTTGCTTGCAGTAACTTAACACGTAATGAAAGTACTATGACAATAGAAATGTTTGCAGACGTTTACACTTTTGAACAAATCATTTCCGTTGCCACTACACAGTTATATACTTTGACATACTCATCGTGTAATTTAGTGACCTGTTAACGGTATTGCTAAAAGAAAATATCACAATGTAAAAACATCTTAAAGAATCTAGAAGGAGATTTAAGGCTGAAACGCCATCGTTTATCACATTTGGATAAATCTTACTTGTTAATATACTTTCAGTAGACAACATGTACATAAATATGTCAAGCAATGCTGAGGAATTTTCAGTCACGTTTAATTCATGCATAGACAAATATTTCCTACATGTAGTTATGATTATATTTATAATTATTAATGTTTATAATTTTCTGCAAACCACCACCATCTCGATATGCTTTGAAGACGCTGCCCTAATATATATTATTTGAACTGTTAATTATTGTGATGAAAAGTTCAATTTAGTTAGTGAAAAAGTACAATTGAATTTTATTCATTTATGAATTTATTTATGAACATTCCACTTCAATGTTTCAAAAATTGATTGAGAAGTATTAGTAAATCTATATTTTGGATGCACGCCAAACAAAGATACCAATTTTTAATCAAAAAATCAATCTTATTAACATTTAATAATTCACTGATGAATATTAAGAAAAGATTCTATATTCCTTTCCAACAAGTTTTAGTCCATTCTCATTTATAAAGGGTTGACGGAAACTATTATTACGTTATTAAATCAAACAAATTTAATTCCTATCATAACTAGATACAAATAAAATATATTTATGAAAGCTTAAAATTATTAAAACTTATACTGATTTCTTTCAAATCTAAAGGAAACCATTAAGTACATTTCGTTTACTCATTAAACGTTAATCAGTAGAAGCGCATTGGTAACATTTGTGTTAAGAATGATTAGATAGTTCATTATTGCATATTTACTAAAGGCGAAATGATTTCCACAATTTAATGGCAGTGCCTGCTGCGCCATCCATTGTCGTTTTATGTAACCCTCAGTTCCCTTGTTTGAGAAACGGTACAATCTTGAATTGGTTTTAACAAAATTTTCACTGTTCTCCCTTACCAAAGCCAAATATCGCATTAAAATAATTGTCATCGCCAATCCCCCAACAAAAGCAGCAGCAAATGTAAATACAACAAAGATCGGAACAATCTTTACACAATTAACCGCAACCCATAGAAAGCTTGTTAGCGAAATTTGACTAAATATAACAAAGTACAAGCATATTGTACTGTATGTATTTTCAATTCGGTTAAACGTCATTTTGATAACTATATATTGTTGGAGTTGAGCACCATCAAATTTGGTTCTGATGTGAAAACTTGTCAAATTTTTCAAATGTCCTTCAAGTGATAAAATTATAGAAAAGACAACGACCGCGATTACAATAAAATCACGTGCAGCTAGAATGAGTTTAGCCGAGCTACTTACGAAAGAAATCATAAATGGTAACCAGAATATATCTGGTTTAAGCCCACAGTAATTAAACACTACATACCAATAATCTACTTTCATTAATCGAAACGCAAACGGAAGTGGTGTGGCAAGTAAATTTTCTCCAAGCATAAGACACACCATACACCATCCCAAATAATCATTTGTAAAATTCTTATCAGAGTTAAAGGCCGAATTATCACAAATGAATTTATTTATCATTGTGAAAAATGTTTTGCCATCTCTTAGAATTTGTAATCTTGTTAAAATGCAAACGAAGACTGCCCAAGTCACAAAAAATATTGATAATCCAATTTGAACTAATTCTATTCCATTTCTCTTATATGGGAAAGGTGATAAAATGATGTGAAGAAACATGACACATCCAGACAACGCAGTTGCTACAAATTGAAGCGAATAGAAAATAGTTGACGCGCACCATTTTGGTTCCATGAGCAAGGGAAGATTATTACTAGAAAGGAGAATTTGAATAGAACCACTTGGTAGACGACCGTATGTACTTTGATAGATTTTTAAAGCTGTAATAAACAACGGAGTAAGCCAAGCAGATTGAGGAGGAGCATTTCCTACACATTTTCGCGAATCCATATTAACTTTCTATAGAATAAAATGAAATTCTAAAATGGTCACCATTTGTTCAGTTTGGTAGTGAGAGGGAACATACAGAGTTTGTAGTATTTGGAGAGAGTATTTGGTTATAGGTTTTTAGAGAACTTTAAACGGATAATTATTAATTGCTAAATAAGTTAGTACCAAGGCTACGAAATTGATAAATGCAAACAAGTAAAATACTCTAACTTATAACAGATAAATTTTAAATTGCATATTTACTGCTAACCACTTATATAAGTAAATTAAAATTGTTGCCTGTATAAAATTATTTTTTTACAGATTTGCGGTCAAGGATTTTTAAATATATTCAATATATTTTTAAGTTACAAAATTTAAAGTTTAGCAAAAATACATAAATCATGTTCAATAACAAATCATAGAATGTTCATATTATTTTACAGAATTACCAATTTGAAATTAGATATACACCTTGAGAAAGGAAGGTTATTTTAAAATGCGTCCTTTCATCAAATCGCAACCTTATATTGTTTAAGTTCAAAAGTTTAATCTAAATGGATGTACTTGTTATTATTTTGTGAGTGGTGTTGATGTAACAGCAATCTTGTAATTATGGTGTTGTCTAATAGACTTACAATCTGTCATTTATTACTATCAATACGGCCGACCTTAAATATAATTACCTTGGCAAATTGTTTTTGGTATCAAAGGAGAATGCGTGCTTTGAGATTGTACGCATTTTACAATGATGCCGACAGTGTGAATGATAATTCCATACAACTGATTGCATTCATGATCTCCGTGGATGGAATAATTTTTCTAATCGCCAACAACCGAATCGAATCTACTTTAAATAAAGTTTAAACAAATTCATTCATACCTATCTTTCTAAAACGTGACCTTATCCCCGATTGTTTTTATAAAAAATAATAGTACTCTATCAGAGCACTAGAACTCTTATGCTGACAAATTTGACAAAGAGATTTGGGTATTCGTGGCCTTGTTGGATATTACAGAAAAGGAACCGGCTTTTTAACATGTCCTTTGGGACAATTCTCTCAGGGATTCGTTAACTCTGACAATTTATTCAAACAAAAGTCAATTCTGTAATGTATTCAAATTATCGTTGTACATGTTAGTCCAAGTTCACATCTTCCAGGAGAATTTTCCAAACTTTTAAAAATACGGTTGGATATGTTGGAGAAGTTTTTCAACAACAGAGGACACAGATTCAACAAAATGATGAGGACGAGTTTTTAGTTGGTGTGATTTTAGCACGTCCTAAAAGCTCTAAATTTATTTATCAGTCTACAAAGTAAAGATTCCAATCAACATCCTATAATAAATCCAAAGTATTTGTCAAATCTTGATGACATGTACAGACTAATTAAGGATAAATTTAGAAAAAAATATATCAAGTAGGTTCAATGGTCGCAATTCAAATAATAATTACTTTTATTACATAAACTGTAGTGATAAAATTTCCTTTTCGATTTGTTGAAAAGAAAAGGCTGATGAATGTGGAATGTATGAATTTAAAAGTGAGGTCTATTAGAAGTGTTACCCAAAGCATATAAGCTTAACATATGCATCATCCGGTGGACACATGCAGAATAGGAAGTGGTTCTATGGACAAACAATCCGTTGTTGACACGAAATTAAGGTGATAATAATTTAATTTAAATTATTGTTTAGAAAGCAATATATTTGATAAAGTTAATATATTTTTTTATTTCAGAGTTTTGCTTACAAATGGGCGGACGGTTTAATTATGCCAAAAATCGTTTACGGAAATACAAATGCGCCTTCTGTAATGATAGGGGAGAAAGCAGTATATATGATTAGAAAATACTGTGGAGAGCAATATTTGGTATGTTTCCAACTGGAGATAATTTTTATGCATTTATAAAAATGTTTAGCGTGTCGTTTAATTTATGTGTCATAAAGGTCACTAATTATCTGTACAATTTTGGTGATAGATTGAAGTCAATTTAACTGTTTATTTTTATATATTAAAGTGAAAGCAGAGACTTTACGTCTACTTTCCTATGAACTCATAAACTACTATTTAGATCTTAATCAGAAGCAGAGCATTGGTAACATTAGCGTTGAGAATGCTTAGATAGTTAATGATCGAATTTTTGCTAAATGTAAAATGATCTCCACAATTTATTGGCAGCGGTTGCTGTGCCATCCACGCTCGTCTTAAATAGCCACCTGTACGCTCTCTTCCCCGTCCAAATATTTTTACATTGGTTTGAACTAAATCACAATTACTTTGCCTCACAGAAGCCAAACTTTTCATAAAAATAATACACATTCCCAATCCACCCACCGAAGAAACAGCAAATGTAAACACTACAAAAATTGGAACAATTTTGGCGCCATTAACGGCAATCCATACAAACGTAGTTAATACAATTTGACTCAATATCACAAAATAAAAGCACATATTACTATATATGTTCCCAATTCGATTAAAGGTTATTCTGATAATTATATACTGCTTGATGTAATGAAATACATCTTACAACGACCATGTTAAGGATAGATGCTCTTTAATAGCAGAACACTATTGTGCGTAGGAACCTCTGATAGAGGAAGCACGGCAAGGTTACAAGATGTATTTTATTTTAAGTAGATATGAATATGTATGGGCAGCTTGTCGAAGTAAAATTTGTACTACATATAATCATATGGGAAACAAGCGGCTACACATGTTCTTCGTCGGATATCAGATATTTCGTCCGCAAAACCCAAAAAATATTTTCCGGGAATACCAATAGAAATTCAAAATTTCATAACCTTGGTTGCTTATCTTTGATATTAATCGTCACCATAATAATTCAAGTAACTATAGTAATATGAACCATGCCATTACCACTAATTAATATGATAAACATCTGTGCTATATAAAATGAATGAAAATTAAATATGAACATACAGAATTTATTTTGAAATATTAACCATTTTTGCCTTTTTTCCATAAAACTTACAATTGAACTTATTAGTTATAACTAATTGGTAACTTATACAAAGGCATGACCAATATGCTTGACAACACTTGTTTTAATATTAGTAACATTACTGTCCAATTCATCAGCTTATTTTACATTAGTAATAGTATATAATTTCCAAAATAAAACGGTTAGTTAGTTGCGTTGTCTGTTGGATAATCATCCAGGTTTACAATAATTCAATCAATAAAATCACAGATAGGTACCATCGATTAATCAATCTGCTAAACCTCAACCAAAATTAGAGCATTCGTTACATTTGTAGTTAGTACATTTAAGTAGTTCATGATTGCATATTTGCTAAAAGGAAAACGATCTCCACAGTAAATAGGCAGCGGTTGTTGCGATTTCCACAGCCGCCAAATATAACTATTTTCGTCCTTGTTTCTGGACTTGAATTTGTGTAAATTCGTTTCGATTAAATTTACACTCATTTGTCGTACTGAAGCCAAATAATGCATAAATATTATGCTCAATCCAAATCCGAGTACAAATATTACGGAAAATGTAAATACAACAAAGCCTGGAACAATTTTTGCGCAATTTACTGCTACCCAAAGAGAACATGTGAGAACTATTTGGCTAAAAATTATGAAATGTAAAATCAGTCCGTTGTATACATTTACCATCCCATTGCAACAAATTCTAATTGTAATGTACTTGTAAATTAGGGTATTATTAACACATTTGTTGATATCCTCCAAGTGACCGTCGAGGGATAAGACGATACAAAAGCAAATAGCTGTGGCAGCAAGAAAATCACGCAGACTTAAAATAAGTGTAACAAATGTCGTCGCAAATGACAAGTACCAGGTAAATGGAAATATTTCGGAATAAATTCCAAAATATTTAAAAATCGTAAGCCATAAATCTACCTTCGTGTACCTGAACAGAAATGGAAGTGGGGGTCCTAGGAAAATTGCGCCTACCATTAGCCAGATCATAAGCCATCCAATCAGTTGATCTGAAATTTGTGAAGTCGATTTGATAGATGCTTTATGGTAAATCAATTTGTTTGCTGCAAGAGCAAACGTTTTACCACCGGATAGAATATTAAGTCGACCTCCGATACATAGAGCACCTGTCCATACAACTGAAAATACTACAACACCAATTCGAACAGTTTCGACACCATTGTGAACCTGTATTTTATGCGAAAGAAGAATATATACGAGGATTAGGCTTCCTAGTATTGCACAACCGGCTGCCTGGAAAAGATACAGTATTGTCGATATGTTCCACCTTGGTGCCAAAATGAATGGACGGGACTTGTTTGACAGTAGAATTTGAAATGATCCATGTGGCAGTTTGCCGTATAAAGGTTCATACAGCTGTAATGCTTTAATGAACAAAGGAGGAAGCCACGAGAATTGGGTAATGGAATATTCATGAAGTATATGGCATTCCATGTCTTTTATTATATGGCGTTTAAAACACAAAATTACAAATATTTCCGACGGCGTGTGGATTTTACAACTATTTCAGTAGAAGACTTACAAATTTAGGAAGATTTCCAACTCGGTTATTTGGTCGAGACCGAATAAAAAAGGAATACAAGCTTTGGCATTTTTTGACACTCAAATTATGTATAGTAGTTTCTGAATAAATTCTAATTTAACCTTGCCGTCTAATGCGACACTAAAGGTCAACGGGCAGTAAACACATTCAAATGATGCGAAATTGTACAACTGTAATAACTCTAAGGTTTTCTGTTATTGTATTAGCATAACATATATTAAATCATTCTTTAATGTGAAGGTTAGAAGAGGAATTTTCAGGGTTGCTGAGCGTGTATAAAATTTATAAACTTTTCCAGCAAAACTCGGTTATAAGTGTTGTAAGAGTATTTTATAACTCAGTTAATTCTTTGTCAAATTCTATTCCAAATATTACTTTGATAACTTTGTTAAAATATAATATAACATATTATTAATTAATCAATAATTTTAGCTTGACAATTTGTAAGGTTATCAAAAACCTTCCAAGGCAATTTTTACAGTTTGAATAATTTTTGGTAATTTCTCTATCCTTCTATATATTGAGTTCTACAAAATAATTTGATTTCCGATTGCATATACATGTAACGTGTAATGTTTAATAATAAATTTGTTGATGGTTTTTTACTATACAAAATTTCGCCAATTTCTAAAAACGAAATGAAAATTGTTTCAGTCATTCAACACAAATTGCAGGTAATGAGTCAGATTGATCGCGTTCCACTCTTGATAAAATGAATAATTTAAATGACATGTAATTTTATATCCTTATCTATATTTGGCTAATCTGTCAATCAGTTTAAGTATGTAAGCATTAGGTTTTGTGCATGCTATATTCTTAATGTTGGAATCCTTTGCAATTTGGTATCATCAATATTGTAAACTTTGTACAATTTCTTCGGTTGCGGACGGAATAAAATTGTATTCTATTTCTGACTCTCAGGTGTCAGGTTATGCCGCCACGGTATATTTTCTTTCTCACTTATTGGTTCCATTTTGAGTTCCTTCGACACTTGTCAAATGTCTCCTTCAGCATCAGTGTCGTTATGTATCATGATACACATAGTTTTCCATAGAAAACGAAATAACCAGATGTTGTGTTTAGGTTTCGAAGTAAAAACATAATCCTGACCAGGAGAACATTTACAATACGCAGGTCTCAAAAAATACGTATAAATTAAAATATGTTGCTCTGAATGTCCTTCTGCAGTGCTACTATTTCATTATGAAAACTTCATGGTTTTCATTTATGGCATATTCAATATGATACAAACGATGACGTATGTAAGTCATTCATGAAACATAATTCTACGTTCTGTGAGAGAATATTTGCCAACGTTGCTACATTTGCATAATCCTTTGACTAATTATGAAATCGAAACCCAATTATGTTCAACACATGATACAAAGCGTTACGGAAATATTTCGGATAGGACATTTATTTACTTGCTAAACTTTTATCAACATTAGCGCATTTGTCACATTATCATTCATAACATTTAAATAGTTCATGATTGCATATTTACTAAAAGCAAAGCGATCTCCGCAATTTATTGGTAACGGTTGCTGCGACTTCCACAATCTCCTGTGATAACCATTCTCACCCTGATTCCCAAAGCTGTATTTATTTAAATTATTTTCTATTAACTTTACACTGTCCACCCGTACTAAAGCCAAGTAATGCATAAACATTAACGCTAGCCCCATTCCACAAATGTACATAGCACCAAACGTGGACACAACAAATATCGGCACAATTTTGGCACAATTTACCGCCAGCCAAATAAAACATGTAAGAACTATTTGAGTGAAAATTACAAAATGTAGAAGCATCATATTATATACACCAGCTATTCGATTGAACCACATTCTAATTGCAATATACTTATGAACATGATATGTGCCATATTTTGTATTATCGACACATCCGTTAAAATTTTCCAAGTGCCCATCAGGGGACAAGATTACATCAAAACAAATTACGGCTCCAAAAATGAAATCTCGAATATACAAAATTTGTGTGACTACGGATTTTGCAAGTGGTGCAAACCAAGAAACTGAATAAACCTCTGGATTCATTCCAAAGTGGGTAAATATTGTAAGCCACAGATCCACTTTTGTGTATCGGAACACAAAAGCAAGTGGAAATCCAAATATTGTGGATCCAATCATTACCCAATTCAACAAGACTCCGATGTAGTCCTTTGTCAATTTTATGTCAGTTTTGAGGGACGTATTATGGCACATAAAATTGTTAACTGTGGTGGAATAAGTGAATCCCTCGTTTAACGTTTTAGTCTTGGTCGGGAAACATATTGTGTATTCCCAGGTTACTCGAAGAATTAAGATTCCGATTCGAAGGGTATCAGTGGCAGTTTTGAAATAGGGAGTAGAGTACAGAAGGATTTGAATGGGGACGATGGTCCCGAAAACTACGCAAGCAACTGCTTGAACTACGTAGAGAAATGAAGACAAGCTCCATTTAGGTTGCAAAATGAATGGTTTCGAATTTTCGGAAAGCTGAACTTGAACTGATCCATGTGGTAGCAATCCGTGTGTATACTTGAAAATTTTTAGAGAGGTTATAAATAACGGGGTAAGCCATGATGAGGGTGACAAGGTGTATTCAAATTTTTGAGTTTCCATAGCTTTTAACATTTCAGTTTTCTATAGATGTTACAAGGATTCCGAATTTTGACGAAATGCTATTTTGGATAAAAATGATGCTGCTTGACCGAGTTTCTAATGGAGATTGAAATAAAATATTTGCGTTTAATACAAAAATTTGTAGATAACATTTACTATTTAATTGATTATACGCGTGCTATTCCGTAGGAAATTCCAATTCGACCTTGCAACAAACACGGAAACATATTTTCAAAGGACATTCTTTAGAAAAAGTAATTTTTATTAATAAGATACTCTAGTTCGACGGAAGAACTGAACAAGGCAGCATGACAAGATTACTAGACATGATATATCTTTAACTAAAATTAGAATGTTTTACTGTGCAGCATGAAAAAGGGAAATTGGCAAACGTGTAATCATTTGGGAAGTAATGGAATCCTTTTCGGATTTTGGATATTTCCTTCACAAAACCTTAAATTATTTTCTCACAAAGACAATGGAAATTTAAAATTTGATCACCTTGGCTGAATTTGGAAAGACATTGACCTTTACTTTAATAATTGAAATAATCACAATGAATGAACCATCACATTACCATATGGTAAACGTCCTTGCTACAATTAAATTTAATGCCACATTAAAGTTTAACATCTGTATTATTTAGAATTTATTTTAAAATAGGAAGCATTCATGTATTTTTCCATAAAATATACAATTGACCTTAGCTAAGTAGTAACCTACCACTAAGCATGAATAAACAATTTTTTTTAAATTTTCGTTTGGAAAATAATTTTCACAATCAATGTCTTACAATTTCTTAATTATAAACCTACAGTTAACAAATATGAATGAAAACAATAAGCCCTGAAGCTTTTTAGTACATACATTATGGGACAATCATCCAGTTGTACAGTACATTTAGGTATAGACCATTGAATAATCAACTTTCTAAACCTCTGCTAAAATTAGTGCATTTGTTACATTTGTATTTAATACATTTAAATAATTCATGATTGCATATTTACTAAAAGCGAAACGTGATCCGCAATTTATTGGCAATGGTTGTTGCGATTTCCATAGACGCCAAAGAAATTCATCTTTACCTTTACATTTTGGTCTATACATTTTCAAATTCTTTTGGATTAAAACTACGCTGTTTTGCCTTACTGATGCCAAATAATGCATAAATATCAAGGTCAATCCAAATCCAATACAGAATTGTACCGAAAATGTAAACACAACAAAGCCTGGAACAACTTTTGCACAATTCACTGCAAGCCATATAAAACATGTGAGAACAATTTGGCTAAAAATTACAAAATATAAGCTCAATGCGCTGTATACATTAGCTATCTCATTGCACCAAATTCTAACTGTAATATATTTATAAATTATGATACAATTATTGTTATTACCAAATCGGTTGAAATTTTGAAGGTGACCGTCGAGTGCTAAAATAATACAAAAACAAAT
Organism: Coecobrya sp. COE2; assembly: GCA_027743765.1. NCBI lineage: Eukaryota > Metazoa > Arthropoda > Collembola > Entomobryomorpha > Entomobryidae > Coecobrya > Coecobrya sp. COE2. Next base: position 15,646 of record JAHZMV010005476.1, read on the forward strand.
AGCCGTTCCAGCAAGGAAATCCCGAATACCTAAAATAAATGTAATTACTGACGCTAAAAAGGATAAATACCAGATTGTAGTAAACATTTCTGAATGCATTCCAAAGTACTCAAAAATTGTAAGCCATAAATCTACTTTTGTGTATCTGAACAGAAAAGGAAGCGGAGTTGCTAAGAGTATTGCACCGACCATTAAAAAATTCATAAGCCATCCAGCATAGTCACTTAAAAAATTTGAACTAGCGTTCCTAGATGTATTGTGAGAAATGAGTTGGTTAACTGTGAAATAAAATGTATTTCCATCATTGAGAGTTTTTATTCGACCTCCAATACAAATTGCGATTGCCCACACTTGGCAACATATTACAATTCCAATTCGAACAGTTTCAATACCACTGTTAATTTGTGTTTTATGTGACAGAAGGACATAAAGCAGAATTAAGCTTCCAAATATCGCACAAACCGTTGTTTGGAGTAAATATATAATTGTTGACATGTCCCATTTTGGCTCGAGAATGAAAGGTCTGGATCTGTTTAACAGCTTAATTTGAAGTGATCCATGTGGTAGCCTGCCGTATGTAAAATGGTATATTTTTAATGCTGTAGTGAACAAAGGGGTAAGCCAAGATGCTGGGTCCACGTTATAATGTGGAAATATTTGGTTGTCCATTTCTTTACTATTTTTATCAAATAATAACGTTTATATATTATTCGTCGCATTGACGTCGCAACTAATGTTTTTCAATTTTTCCTTTTCCTGAATTGATATGATTTTATCACAGGGAAACTATTTTGGTAAAATATTCGTTCGGGGAATCAACGTTGTTCATAAATATGTCAAATATTTTGAAAAAAGCTGCAGGGAGGTTTCAGTTTGGCAACTAATGCAACTTAATGCAATACATGAGATTTTACATACAATACTGCATAACACCGAGCAGTTGCTTGTCATTAAAAAAATATACATATCATTTTCTTACACTACCTTGCCTCGTGATTCCTCTCGTTATTATTCTAATAGATTGTACACCCTTGAAATAATAGGAAGTCGGAAATCCATCAAGGATATATATAATGGGTTCATATATCTGTAACTCTCGTACATCACATTATTTTCTTAATCGACATAATGAAAGTCTTTTTTTAATGGTGATTTATAAAATTATAAACCAATTTCATACATGACTCTAATAACAGTTGAAGCTCAGCTAATTACCAGTTGAATTTCACAACCTTTTACTAAACTTAAATGTAAATTCTACAGAGAAAATACGTTTAGGTGGATAACTCAACAACAATCTTACAAATTAACCTTTACTTATACATCCATATATACCAATGATTTTACTTTCTAAACCTCAACCAAAAGCAGCGCGTTCGTTATATTTGTATTTAGTACATTTAAGTAGTTCATGATTGCATAATTACTAAAAGCAAGCGATTTCCGCAATTAATTGGCAAAGGCTGTTGCGAGTTCCATCGTCGCCAAAGATATCAACGTTCACACTTAGATTTCCTGTCATACATATATAAATTAATTGTGATTAATTCTACACTGTCTTGCCGCACTAAAGCTAAATAATGCATAAATATAATTGCCAATCCCATTGCAACAACAAATAAAACAGAAAATGAAATTCTAACAAAAACTGGAACAATTCTGGGGCAATTTACTGCAAGCTAAATAAAAAATGTCGGAATTATTTGACTACAAATTACCAAATACATAAGAAGTGAGCTGTATACATGCCCCGTCCTATTGAACAACATTCTAATTATAACATATTTATAAATTATGACATGCTTACGAAACGCACTTCTTTTGAAATTGTAAAGATGACCGTCAAGCGACCAGATAATACCCAAACAAATGGCTAAACAAACACCTAGGTCACGGGTACCTAAAACGAACGTCATGAATGCAATTGCAAATGATAAATACGACGAAATGTAGAAGCTATCAGAGTTGATTCCAATATAGTCAAAAATCATAACCCAGACATCCACGTTGGTATATCTGAACAGAAAAGGAAGCGGAGTTCCTAATATACTTGCGCCTACCATTAATCCATTCATCAGCAATCCAACATAATCGCGCGAAGATTTCAAGCTATTGTTTATCGTTGTATAGTGGCAAATAAATTGGTTAACTGTTGGCGAAAATGTATCCCCACCGCTTAGGATTTTAATTCGAGCTGCAATACAAATTGTCATTTCCCACACTACGAAAAATATTGTAATTCCAACTCGAACCGTTTGAATTCCGCTTTTCAAATGTGTTTCAGGTGAGATCAAAATATGAAGAAGGTTAGATTATCAAACATTTCCGGAAGCTATTATCTGCTACAATTGACCGACTACATGTTATAATAAATGCATTCACATTTGGTTTTCATTTATTTTTGAATTCCAATCCAGGAAAGAAAATTATTTAATCGCTACAGGCTGTTGTTTATTCAAATCGAGTTTAATATCCCTAACATAATTTCCGGGATGATATATTGATTGATTGATTGATATATTCTGGAGTTTGCCTACTTGACTATATGAGCTCCTTTCAATACGAATTGCAAACAATGACCAGATAATTTGCAAATCCAAAATTACCCAAGAATTGCATTTAATTAACCATTATGAATTATAAAGGAATTAATTAGTTGTACAAAAATTTAATCAACATAACACAAACACATACATATGAATACTTAATTTTCTAAACCTCAACTAAAATTAATACATTTGATACATTTTCATTTAATACATTTACGCAGTTCGTTCTTAAATCTTAATTTTCGACCAACTAACAGAATATGAAGAAGATAACATAGATAGATGTAGTCAGAAACAAATTAATTATCTAACATTTTAAATGCATTAATTCCGCAAAAATGAAGTAAAACATATTACTGAAATATACACATTAGGAATTTATTTATCTACTAAACCTCTATTAATATTAACACATTCGTCACATTATTACTCATTACCTGTAAATAGTTCATGATTGCATTTTTACTAAAAGCAAATCGTTCACCGCAGTTTATTGGTAATGGCTGTTGCGACTTCCACAATCGCCAAAGGTTACCATTCTCTCCCTTATTTCCAGTGTGATACTTATTTAAATTCGTCTGGATTAATAATACACTCTCGCGCCGCACTAAAGCCAAGTAATGCATAAAAATAATCGACAATCCCATTCCACATACAAACATAAAACCAAACGTAAAAACAACAAGTATTGGAACAATTTTTGAACAGTTTACGGCAAGCCAAATAAAGCAAGTAAGAACAATTTGCGTAAAAATTACAAAATACAGAATCATTGCACTATATACGTTCACTATCCGATGGAACCACATTCTCATCGTAATATATTTATATATGAGATCATGATTATTGACATCGTACCTTTTGAAATTTTGAAGGTGACCGTCAAGCGACAAAATAATGCTTATACAAATGCATGTACCAGCAAGAATATCACGAATCCCTAAAATAAATGTAACAAACCCAATTACAAATGATATAAACCAGGAAACCGAAAATTCATTTGGTTGCAAATCAAAATGTTGAAAAATTGTAAGCCATAAATCAACTTTTGTAAATCTGAGTAAGAACGGAAGTGGAGTTCCCAAGAAAATTGCACCAACCATTAGCAAAGTCAGAAGCCATCCAGCATAATCGTTAGAATATTTGTTGGTGGACTTGATGGATGTATTGTGGTAAATAAATTGGTTAACTGCAAATGCAAATGTGTGTCCGTCTTTTAGAATTTGAAGCCGACCTCCAATACAAAGTGAAAATGCCCATACCACGCACAATATTGTAACTCCCATTCGAACAGTTTCGACGCCATTATTAATTTGTATTCGGTGTGAGATGAGAACATGAAGAAGGATTAGGCTTCCAAGTATTGCGCAAACTGTTGTCTGGAAAATGTATAGTTTTGTTGATATGCTCCACCGCGGTTCCAAAATGTAGGGTCTTGATTCTTTTGAAAGTCGAATTTGAAATGATCCATGGGGAAGTCTGCCATATATACGCTGATAAATTTTCAAAACTGTAATCAACGAAGGAGTGAGCCACGATGATGTGGCCATTGTATATTCCGAAGACAACTGATCTTCCATTTTTAATTGTGTGCTTGAAGTAAACAAAATTTTTTTAATTATTTCGCGTGTCCTGTTATTCTTGCCACTGTCCCACTAAAAAGTTAGAATTTTCTGTCGACATCTAAAACGAGGAGAATATAGTCTGTGGCTTCCTGCATCTATTGCAAAATGCATCTAAAATATTTCGATAAGTGTTCTTGTCACTAAATATATATTCACTATTTTCTGGATAAAATTTAATTCAACCTTGCATCACACTGCCACGATGTTAAAGGTCAATCGGTAGTAAACACATTAATACAATAGAAAATTATAGAATGTGAATTACAACAAGGTTACCAGCTAGCATGCTGAGCCAGCCCCATGTATATTTGCATGATGCACATACCATTATCCAAATTATCAGGTTATTTTTTAACTTTTAGAGTTATAAAACATGTAAAAGTATAAAATGCATTTCCTACAAATTTATTTCCGCGGTAATTTTTATTAATGCTGCTTATAACTTTAGTTAATTAAAGATCAAATCTCATGGCAATGTTTACGTAATGGTAATAATAACAGTAAAATAATGTAAAACTACACAATAAATTTAGTATCAAAATTGATAAAATTATCAAAAAGTTTCTAAGCAATTTTAAAATGCATAATTTTTGTTAATTTTTTCTGTTGTTATAAATTTTAAAATCTACAGAAAATTGATTACTGATACATAAGATTGTATGTTTTCTGTTCCATGGATGTTTATTTCATTATAAAAGTTTGCAGCAATGCTACGAAAAAATTGTTTAATGGTTGCATATTGTTGCGTCGTCAAATCCATTCAAGTTCGATTATCTTTTACCAAATTTGCTTCAATTGATGTAGCTTTTTGGCGTGATTGCATGAATGACATTGATTGTGAATTGTAAAGTAATTACCCAGAGTCTTATGATTGCAGTGTAAAGTATAAAAGATGACTGGAGAAACTAAGTCAATTATATTAAAATGTAATCTTATATAATCGTTGTTGGAACTTACTTGTTATGATATTTTTATTATCTCCTTATTACTTGTAATTGTAAATGCTTTAGAAACTTCCTTGCTTGATATACTTACCTTTGTAAAATCAGTTTGGCTCCTATGTATATCAGAAGTGCTTCAATTTAATCTTAATTGTCTACTTCATCAATCAGTAGCATTCAGTTACAGTTGAGTTGTCCTTTTTGGACATTTCTATCTTCTCTATCTTGTATGGAAAGGGGACTAGTCAATTTTGTGATCTTTGTAAGCTGCCTTCAACTGCTACGGACGCCATTAGTGTTATAAGTCAAGATATAAATGTTGCATGGACAATAAGACCGCTAGCTGTGTTATATTGGTCTTAGAGCAAACACACAATAATAACTAGGAAAACAGTCACAATAATACTCTCTGGACTCGTGACATTAATCAGTTTGATGTGTATCAGTAATCAAAATTACATATGATGTACCAGTACACACTTACGTTTTCTGTCTATATCGTTTATATTTATTTACTAAAGATTTTTTAACGCTTACTTCAATCAATATAAAAGTGTTAAAACCTATTGTACCAGCATAAACTTGTACAGAAAATTCATCAAAAATATCATATGAGAAAATATTATTAATAAATAATCTATAATTAATATTCCATATCAAAAATCAAAACAAATAATTATTTTCTGTTCATAAACATATGTATATACGTCATACCTTTGTACTTGTTTCTTTGTACGAAAATGAATGCTGGCTATACGAATAGAGAAATTTATTCAAACTTGTTTAATAGAGGCAAAAATCATTTATCGCATTGGCAGCAAACGTTTAATAAGTTGAAATTATGATTGTGTGTAAAGTAGCGAACAGTCTCAACCACCGAACACTAATCTCTTTCTATTCATAAGAAGGAACAATGGAGA
>JAHZMV010005477.1:0-11719 GCA_027743765.1 Coecobrya sp. COE2
TGGTAAGCAAATCCGTTTTCATGGGGCATTATGATTCCTGCGATGAAGCCCCCAAATATCGCGTGAATTCCTATAGCGTCAGTGATAAAGGCGGAGATGAAGACGATCATCAAAGCGGCAAACATACTAGCCTGACTGGGAGTTTCCTGGTCAAATACGCCAGCTAGTCGTAAACACCAAACAAATATTGGTCGGACAATCAATATCAAAAATCCGGAATATCCCAATCCCATCAAAAATACGTACAATGCTGTGAGATTCGAGTTGGCGTTGATTATAGAAATGACCAAGGCAAGAAGACACCAACTTGTTGCGTCATCCACTGCGGCAGCGGAAATTGTGATTCCACCAACTTTAGTCTTGAGAAGATTCAACTCTGTTAAAATTCTTGCCAAAACCGGAAACGCTGTTATGGCCATCGCAACACCGAGAAAGAGTAAATAGCTGAAAAATCCTTTCTCCCGGGACGACTCTGGCTCCACGTATTCATAAAGCACGTAGCTGGAACCACAGCCAAGCAAAAATGGTAGAGCCATTCCAGCCAGGGAAATTACAAACGAATTTTTTAGACTTTTCCGTAGCATCCGGGGATCCAGTTCGAGACCAACCAGAAATAAGAAAAGAACCAGGCCAAAATTTGACATGAGGTTAAGAAATGGTAGGGATGCAGCAGGAAATATTGTGGACGTAAAATATGGAATATGTCCCATGAGCGTTGGACCGAGAAGGATACCAGAAATAATTTCTGCAATAACCGCTGTGAAAAATAGAAACAAAGTTGTTTAGAAATGAACAATAATTTGTTGCTATAAAATTTAGGCGTGAGTGTCTTACCTGGTTGCTTTATCGGGGAAAGAATCAGTTTGACAATCCGTGACATGCAAACAATAACCAGAAGTTGGATTATAAATGTGGGTAGCGGCGCTGCGGCTATGAACATGAATGGATTTCTCCCCGTGAGAAATCCTCCTTCGACCGTGGCATGATGTACTGGAGCTGCTGCTGCTGCGTCGTGGGTGACATTTAACCCCACCGCCCCATGGGTCATATTTAACCCCAATTCCCCATGGGTTATATTTAACCCCATCTCTCCATGGGTGATATTTAACCCCACCACCCCTTGGGTGATATTTATCATGATGCCTATTCAAAAAACTATATATTTTTTTATAAAAATATACAATTCTAAAGGTTATGTGGTTCACAAAAAAATATTTAGTCTGAGCCACTAAACTATTTTTTGCTCGCTGAAATCTCGAAGGCTGGTAAGATGGACAATGGTCAGTGGCGAGTGGTCAGTGATGACTGAAAAGCAATACGGAATGGCAACACGAAAGAAAAAAAATATAAAATGTATGAACTAATTGCCATTCAAATTGTTTTACGACTATCGCTAATTTATTCACCTCATTATCCATACAATCTTATGGAACAACAATAACAATATAGACAGGAAAAAATGAGTCAGGTCATACAATCAACTGCAAAGCAGAAGCTTGTGATCATTAACATGCGCATATTGTACTCCGGTCAGTAAAAAATTATTTTAATATATTCTTGTATAACGTCGCATGTCTTTTTGGGCTATCATTTCCGCGGATTTAATATTGGGAAAATATGAGTTATTTTTTACCATTTATTTTTTTAAAAGAAATGTCCAATGACTCAATTGTTTGCTGATGAGCCGCTGCCAATGAATAAAGCAATAAAAAATTTCTATACATAGTAACTTGAAACTACAATCTTGTTTGTCTCCACTTATTTTAGGAAAAACAAGCTAATCTCAAACTTGACTAGTTTAATCCGGATAGAAATCTGGAATATTAAGGAATTGGTATCTAAAACGACCGCCTTGTTATCAGTTCATTAGTACGGACGTGGTAAAGTTCACGTTGCTGTGGGTTTTAAACTGCAATTGACTGGGTACAAAAAAGGTTACGTCAAATAAGTAGCTGGTGAAAATAGGTTTTAAAAATTAGTCATTCATATATTCCATTATTATGAAAATTATTCCTTTTGCATCATTCAATCTTTTAAGATTTCTAGTCAAATTTTTATTGACGGCTTGTTAGCACCTTTTATTGTTTGAATTTAAAACAATTTAATTATAGATCAAAATGATTTACTCGTGTTGCATGAATAATACGGAATAAAACAAGACACGTGTTGGGTCACGGGCGAACATGCACTTATCACGCAATTTTTTGTCAGAGTTCAACGGTGTCTTTTGGGTTTCATAATTTTATTTCCAGATAATATATTTATATCCTCATAAATCCGGCTGGTCTATTAAAAATAAAATTTTCTTTGTAAATGACATAACCATAGAAAGTTATTTTAAGTTTGTGAAACCATTTATAATAATGAAAAGACTTACTTTCCTGGTAACCATTTACTTGCAAATTATTTTTTGCTTAGCATGTGTATGTATTTGTAATTATTTTTAATGTTTGAAACAAAATTGTTACGCCCGTGGAAATTATGATTCTATTCCAGTTACGTCAGAACAAATGAGCCAGAAATTAGATGAAGGTTATACATTTCATGTATAACATTTCGGGTTTACTTGGCTATTACCTAGGCTGTTCTAAAACCGATTTGGGAGGGCATGATCATTTTTTGAGCAAGTAGACACATCGTTAACGTGCACATTATTGTTGGGTATGGCTCCATTAATTGGTGTATTTAATAAAATTGGAATCGTTTTAGTAATAGTTTTAAGGGAGGAAAAGTTTACCAATTATTTAAAACGAGACGGATTTCTGTTGCGGTATAAATCATCACTTTGAATAAGTTTTTCGTCACTTTATAAAAAGTCAGTAGGGTGGATATTTTAATAGCAAATTGAGTTCATGGAAGAAAAATTTTGTTTCTGGACAATAGTACTTGAGATATTTTAATGAAAATATTTTGCTAAAAAATTATTCTGCATTCTGGCTAACCTTCGAATTTGGTTAATTCTGCTAATTTGTAAAAATAGGAAATGTTTCACCGTTACCCTCAATAAAATATAATTGAATAATTGACATGGAAACATTTATCTCTATCATTATGTCTGCCGCTGTCAGGAAATTACTTCAAAAAATTAATCGATGGCCACTCAATCATCGGCCAGTAAAATATTCTACATGGATTGTGGTGGTTTTATTTTCGATGCTCTAATAATAAATATATACGACTCTCCAGCATTAATAAAATGTTCAGTAAAAATTTTCTTAAAATTACAAAATTTGCTTGCGACTTGGCCATGACATTCAGTGGTAGCCCAATCAAATTTGATAAGAAATCTATTGAATTCATCCACAAACCTAAGAACTATCCTAGACTATATTTTAATTTTACTTTGGTGGTGATCTGGTTACTGACCTGCCTTCACGGCCTATCAATACATTATCGGGATGGCAACTTTGAGAAAATTTATATGCCACTTGGCCTGACTTGCATTATATCAGTGACGCTTAGTGTCTCCTCAATATTAGTTTTCTGTTCTCGCGATTTTGTGCGATCAGCAAATGGATTAGTCAGTTTAGTGACATATTTGGAAGAAAATTTTATATCAAATTATGATCCAAACCGAAACAAACTGAACAGAATATTTGTCAGTGTTCTGACCGCGTTTGTTGTAAACTATGTTAGTATTATGATCCAAGTGACGATTTTTGAAATTTTTAACCACACGTCACCATTACACGTTGGAGTTTTAGTGGCTGCAAATTATACTAATATCCCATTAAAAATTTTCATAATTTGTTTACGCATTTACGTTCTGGCAATTGTGTTTCCTTCTATGTGCATCTGTCTCCATTCTGGAATGACGTACGGATTTTATGTGACTTTACTGTACACTCGAGAACTACGTCTGGGACAAAATCCTTCCATTTACTTGACTAGGGAGTCGCTCAGAACGCCAAAAAATTTGAGACTGATTTATAGATCGTTTCAAGTTTTGCATGGAAATATGATGAGCTTTTTGGTAGTTTATATGGTTATTTATAACTCCGCCTGTATGGGATGCGCTATATATGTCAACTTTCTTTTGATTCGATATTGGAACAGTTTTGAAGGTCAAATTAAAACATTTTTGTTGCTAGGAATTGGTCTGGTTTTGATAATTTGGACGTCGATACTTCACTTGGGAAAATTGTTTTTTATCAAAGGAAATAAAATATTGGCTTCTTGGAAAAAGAAGACTAATTGGGAATGTGGACAAGTGGAAAATAAGATAATGGCAAGATTTAGAATTTCTTGTAAACCCATTACGATTTGTTATGGATCTATGTTTGTTGTGAAGAAAACTAGTATTCCAGTATTTTACAGGGGATTTATTCGAGGAACAGTGAGAGCGTTATTGTCTCTAAAATAATATGGATTTGATACAATATAACTGCAAATTTTCCTTTCTTCTTTAAATATAAGCCTAACACAAAATAGAATGTCTGTGGACGTGGATTGGTCAGATAAATAATTACACCTCTCATTGTACCAAAAATAAATATTACTAATTAAAATAACTCTCCCTGTCACTAATCAAATCCAGTATTCATTCCGTACTACGGGTATGACTATTTATTACTAGACAAATTTCAATTAATAACAACGCTGTACAAAAACTGATAATTTTTGACATATTTTCAACATATGTTATTTGATCGAATTTTAGATTTTAGTTTAGGTTGAAGTTTTTATTATTTGGGGCTTAAAAATGGTCAAGATCTATATCAATTTAATTACCATGCAATAACATTACCGGTAACTTTTTGTATTCGGTTATCATTTCATAATAAAATTACTGCTGTAAATTACATGGAGATAAGATAATATTACAGTTTTGCAAAAAATAATTATACATGTAATATTTCCATCTAATTGTAAGATTTAAATTAGATTACATGTAAAGATTACTTGTATTAACAGCCAAAACTGCAAAACAATTTATTTGCAATGCTGACTGCCTTTATCTCAACTCTGTCTCTACGATTTAGTAAGATAAAAAGCAAACCACAATTAAATGATTCTTCTACTCGATTTCACGATAATATTTGTGTCCATTGACATCACAGTCTTTTATAGACTGTACCCAGCGAAGGTTATAAGGTTGGAAAAATAGGCAACCTTTTGTTGAGCAAATATTCAGTGAACATTTAAGATGTTTAGTGATCGTTTTCTAAAAATTACCCACTTTGCCTGCAAATTCTCCCAAGTATTAAGTGGCTGTACCATAGAATTTGACAAAGCAAACTTGAGATTTGTTCATAATGCAGAAACCTTGCCAAGATTTCGTTACAATTTTGCTTTGGCTACGCTCTGGCTTCTAATTAAGTTTCCTGTCATCTACAACCAATTTAAGAACGATGAACTAGAGCAGATGTACGTTTCTATAGGGACATCATTCATTGTTGCAATGATCCTTGTAGTTACCTCCATACCTCTATTCTTTTCAAGTGATATGGTTAGAGTTTGCAATGCATTGTTCGACCTCGCTTCATATTTTTGCATCAACTTCATGTCAAAATTTAACCCAAATCGGTATGCACTCAACAAAGTGATTGATCTAGTTCTCTGCATGGTGCTATTAAATTATATTAGCGTGATAATGAATATATGCATATTTGCGTTAGCTAATCCATTAGCATTACTTGAATTTGGGGGAAACATCCCCAGCTTATTTTCCTATTTACCCGTTAGATTCTTTGCAGCAGCATTAATTAGTTATATGTACGCTTCCCTCTTGTCAGCAAATTGCATCTGTGTATACATGGCAATTATGTATGGTGTATACTTTATGCTTTTGTATACACGAGAGTTGAGGCTGGGACAAAAGTCATACTTGACATGCGATTTACTGAGAACGCCGTACAATATACGACATGGTTTCCGGTCATTTCAAGTCTTGCATGGTAACGCTGTGTGCTTTTTAGGAATCTATTTTGTGGGTTTCAATGCCGCTGTGATGGCTCCTATTATATATGTTACTTTTCTACTGCTTCGATATTGGTCGAGTTTCCATTTCCAGAATAAATTTTTCCTTGTCATGTACGTAGTGTTTCTTGCAATACTTTGGACAGCAGTGCTACAACTAGGGATGGTATTCTTTATCAAGGGAAATAAAATATTGGCTTCCTGGAAAAAGAAATCTGATTGGGGAAAGGGATCTTTGGAAAACAAGATAATGCAAAAATTTAGGCTATCCTGTAAACCAATAACGATATCTTATGGAACAATGTTTGTGGTTAAGAAAACTAGTATTCCAGTTTTCTATAGAGGTCTTGTGAGAGGCACGACTAGAGCTTTATTGTCCCTAAAGTGATATATTTAGTCGTTTAAATGATCAAGTGTAATAATTGTAATTACTGTTTTAACCATATTATTATCTTATTGTATATTTGTTTTTGAAAAATAACTTTCTAGTTATTCTTTAACTCTAAAAGTTTCATGGAATTAATTAAGATTGTCGTATTTATTCAACCAGTTTAATTTTCGTAAGACCAAACTATCAGATAAATTTAAGTAATTATATTTAAATTTTCGCAATGCTCATTATTATACATATGACAGGTAATATTCGACTGTAATAAGCTGCTAAATTATAAATAAGTACTCTTGATATATCAAATCCACTTATTCCCAAAATATTCTATTTCCTTCTTAATTTAATTTACTAAAATCTGCGAGAGAAAATTGAATTGATAAATGTTTGAATTTTATATTTAAAACTACTCGATCACAATTAAACTTTTAATTCCTCATATAATTTTAGCTCGACTTTAAGATTGCCATTTTAGATTGCTGTATATAATCGTGGTGAAAAGCAATTTACTTTTGTATAACTTTAGACGAAGTTAAATGGTCATAACTGAAGCTTTATTATATAAATATGTCTTTAATTTTCCTAATCCAATTTTGCGATTTGAACTTGCAATTTAAAATGTAATTCTAAATTTTAATTATTATTAGAATTGTATACCAAGGTATAATTTTTATTTGAAGATGATAACGTTAGCAACTTATTATTTTTCCAAAATACATGTAAAGTCCGTCCACTAATCTTAGAAACTACATGAGCATGACTTCTCGACAAGCTAGTTGATATACATAAAAATGAAGTTTCTTTCAATCTAAACGCGATACAAAAACGATCAGCAAACATAGACATGTATTGTACAAACTGCAAAAAAACAAGTGGTTCGGTGAAAACACATTGTCACCTTCCGAGTAGGCATAAACGCCAGAGACAGAATAATTTAGTTTCTCTAATTTTACACAGTACGTAAGATTAGTAGACAAATTTTAGTTTCAATATGAGACTTTTGATGCGTATATAGATACAAAACCTAATAGAATAGTATTTTACTTTTTCAATTATAGAAGTTTAATTATATTTCGAGGAAGTTTTTATCAATAATAAGTTATTTTTCTTTGTGGCCAATTTAAATTTTAGAAACATTTTCTCCATTGGTCCTGAACTTCAATAGTCATTTATTTCTTTTGAGGCAAAACCCGAACATAGCAAGTGGCGTATACAACGGTACAAGCATCAAGTTAAGTCAGAATTTTTTCCTTGAGAGATCTTCTAATTTACTTGAAAATGTTTAGCAGTAGATTTATAAAATTGTCTGAATTTACGCTCTTCTTCGTATCCACCTTCGGCGGTTTGCCCATTAGACTCGATGTAAAAACCATGAAAATATACTATATCCCAGAAAATCGTACAAGATTTCGCACCAACTTTATCCTTGCTACTATGTGGCTAGTCGCCTCGATTGTTATGGCTTGGGATTGTCATCGAAACGGAAATTTGGAAGAAGTTCTTTTCCTCTTGGCTTTCATTTTTGTTTTTTCCGTTTTAATCGCGGTCCCCTCCATCCTCCTCGCTTACACAAAGGACGCCTGTAGAGTATTTAGTGGATTTCTTAACTTGGTCATCCATTTCCAACGTGTCCACATGCCAAACTTTAAACCAAATCGGAATAAATTGAACATGATAATAGACGTAATACTTTGTCTCCTACTTCTGAACTATATGGGATTAATATTGCAACCAATCATCTTTCTAATTTATAACCCCAGATCATATGCACATTTGGGAAGACTATTTCCAGAAAAGTATTTCTATTTTCCGATTAAACTTTTAAGCATATTGTTTCAAGCGTACATATACGCTTCCATAATTCCACTGAATCTTGCCTGTGTTTATGGGATTTTTTGTTATGGATTCTACGTCACAATTTTGTACAGTCAGGAGCTTAAGCTTGGCAGGAAAAAATATATTACTTCGGATACTCTCAGGAGCAAGGGATACAATTTGCAATTGGCGTACAGATCATTCCAGGTTTTGCATTCGAATGCGATGTGCTTTATGGGTCAATATTTAATCATATTCAATGCAACATTCATGATAATCATAATTTATATAAACTCCCTTCTGGTAAGCTATAGCACTCATTTGCCAACTCTGGCCAATATTATGTGCGGTTTTGCTACTGTTCTCCTAACCGGCATCTGGGCAGTAATATTAGAAATGGGAAAGCAACTCTACATCAAAGGAGAACAGGTTTTGTGGTCGTGGAAAATCAGTAAGCAAGATTGGGGTAGTCGGTTAGAGAATAAAGTTATGAGCAAATTTAGAAAAGCTTCAAAACCATTGTCTCTTTGTTATGGAACCATTTATGTAGTTAAGAGAAAAAGTATTCCAGTATTTTTCAGAGGTATTGTCAGGGGCTTGCTTAGGACCTTACTTTCCCAAAAATAAAATTTTGTTCCACACGGAGTAAACATAGCAATTCAGGCTGCATCAAAATTTGGAAAATAATTCCAAGTTTAAGGTTGCTATAAAAATAATCGATTACGTGAAAGCAAACTTTTTAATGGGTTTATTATATGGTACAATATATTTTTCTGTTATTAAGAATAAGAGTAATTTTAAATTTTGTCAGTAAGCACAAACCAACCAATTTAAATAAAGTATAATTTATATTGAAATTACACTGAACTGTATACGTTTTATATAAACTGATTTTTCCAATTTTGCCAATATATTATTTTATAGATTGAATTTTGCAAATTGTAAATTGCAAATACTCAATATCTTATATATCTAGTTACCGCAGCAGGAAGGGATGAAACCATAGTTTCAATTACCAAAATCCAATTTAGCACTTATCAGTAAATTGAATCGTATTTTCCTCATAGCCAATTAAAATTCCAATTAACCGTTCCTCAATTCATCAAGAGCCTCCATTTAGTCATTTCCCTCCAGGAAACAATACTGGAAAGTGCATTGTTACTGTGCCGATACATTGTTCAATCCAAGTTTTCTTACCAAGTCGAATTCCTAACTTCCTACAAAATGTTTAGCGATCGATTTCGGAAACTGTTTCGATTTATGTTGCTCTTCGTTTCCACTTTTGGTGGTCTGCCGCTTGCAGTGGAAGCAAGAACCCTGAAAGTATACTTCATTTCCCAAAATCGTACCAGATTCAAAATCAACTTTATTTTAGCTTCCATGTGGCTAACTGCCTCTCTCGCTCTTGCCTGGGATTGTCATCAGTTTGGAAATTTTGATGATGTTTTTATTCTCACCGGCTTTAATTTTTTGGTTGTGATTTTGATCTCATGCCCTTCAATCCTCTTGTCTCACACGAAGGACTGCTGTAGAATATTCAATGGATTTCTAAACCTTGTCAAGCATTTCCAACATACCTACATGCCAAACTTTAACCCGAATCATTGCAAACTCAACATTATAATAGACGGATTCCTTTTTCTTCTAATATTGAACTATATTGGGCTGATATTTCAAATAACAATATTTGTAGCTTATAACCCAAGATCAATGGGGCATTTGGGAAGATTAGTTCCGGAAAAGTATTTTTATTTTCCGATAAGAATCTTTGCCACTTTGTTTCACGCTTACATTTACGCTGCCATGCTGCCTCTAAATTTGGCCTGCATTTATGGAATTTCCTGTTATGGATTTTACATCACAATTTTGTACACTCAGGAGCTTAGACTGGGCAGAAAGAAATATCTCACGAGCGATACTCTCAGAACGAATGGATGTCATCTACAGATGGCGTACAGGTCATTTCAAATTTTACATGCGAACGCAATGTGTTTTCTGGGAAAATATTTAATCACATTCAACGCAGCATTCATGATTAGCGTTATTTACGTAAACTCAATTCTTGTACGCTACCGTTCTGATATACCTACTCAATTCAATATCGTGCTGCTATTTGCTTCAGCTCTTCTAATCGGAATCTGGACGGCAATATTAGAGTTGGGAAAACAGCTTTATGTCAAAGGAGAGAAAGTTTTGTGGTCGTGGAAAATTTCAAAACAGGATTGGGGCAGTCGAAAGGAAAAGAAAGTAATGAGTAAATTTAGGAAAGGCTCGAAACCACTTTCGCTTTGTTACGGAACTATGTATGTTGTCAAGCGTAAAAGTATTCCAGTATTTTTCAGGGGTATTGTCAGGGGTTTGCTTAGGACGCTACTATCACAGAAATAAGTAAGAAATTTATTAACCATTAAATTCCTAATCTTGTATTATTGTTAATCTCAAAATAAATAAATTAATTGTCAATTTCAATAAAAGATTTGTTGTAACTTCAGAAAATTCTTCAAATGGATTCTAGTTGGCTGGAAGAATAAACAAGTCTTAACTGATACAAACTTTTTTAAAAAAGATAAATGTCCATATTCGTAATATGGTTTTCTCATAGAAGAAATTAGTGGTATCAGTTTATTAGTAAAAAAATTTTATAATTAAAATTGTTTGCTCGTCAATATGCTAAATCTATTCATTACAAAATGCTGTTGAGTATGATTTGGTAAGTGAAATTATTTCCTAACGCATATTTAGTTTGCCAATTTCTAAGCAAAACACATTATCAAGATATTTTATCGATTGGGTGGTTAATAATTTAGTTTGATGCTGATATTAACTATACTATAAACATAGTCAACATTCATCCCCAACCTATTTTTTGATATAATTCCCTGACGATAAATTCTATGATTTCCTACAATTTCATATGAATACTTTTGTTTAAATTTACAAAGAGCTAATTTCGTTAGTAATGTTTGACATAATGTCATATATTGTAATACCTTTGAAAAAGAAATTATAATACTATAATATGTATTACTTGGCTTAATAACACATTGTTTATAATTATTTACGTTTATAAAGTTTAATTAAGATTCGTAAGATAAAGCAAACTATGATTATATAAACTATCCATGTTACTTGACGTCATTTTGTACCTTTTGACATTGCAGTTTTGGGTAGAGCATAGTCAGTGTGTCTGGTCAGCTCGGAAGAAGTCACTACCTTTTTGTTGAATAAAGCGATATTCATAAATAAGTACATTTTTTCTGCATAATTTTGAATAATCTAGAAATAATAGTCAATACTTCATTTTGAAATGTTTAGTGATCGCTTCTTAACCATTACCCACTTTATCTGCAAATTCGCCAAAATATTTGGTGGCTGCCCTATAGAATTTGTCCAAGCAAATAAGAAATTTGTATACAGTCAAGAATAGTTGCAACGACTTTGTTACAATTTTCTGCTAGCTACACTCTGGCTAGTGGTAAAATTCCCATTCATTTATCTGCAATTTAAGAATGGTGATCTGGAACAGATGTACGTTTCCATAGGAAATTCCTTAATTCTTGTAATGCTTCTAGTTGCGTATACTTTACCATTACTCTT
>JAHZMV010005478.1:0-16768 GCA_027743765.1 Coecobrya sp. COE2
CATTTTCATTCTTATCGAAAGACGATAACCTCAGGCTGGTAATACAATGCCATTTTTTAAATTATCAATACATGTTTAGTAGTATAAATCGTTGGTCTGAGTTGGTTAAGAGTAAGAGTGAGTCATGACTATGATTGAATATGATACGAAATTCTATTGGGAGCAAGGCCTCAAAACTGCATTTTTGTAAATAGTCACAGACAACTTTACTAGGGGTTGGGTTGGACTTCATGCATTTTATTCACAGAAGACCACCATCAGCTTAATTTTGTCCTTCAAATCTATGTCCATTGTGATCCCTTCATTGTTTATTTAAAATACTTACGGGCAATTAAATAAGTTTCGACCTTTCAAAATTGATGGTCGGAATGGAATGCAAGGTTTTTATATTGGTAAATACAACAATCAATCTCACACCGACTTACCTTAACCACACAAGCAAATCACGTGCGATAAAGCTAACGTATTTACAAACTGACAAGGTAATTTGGAGCTTCTGTAGCAGATGTGATAGCAAGACTATAAAATGCTTTTAAAATCGATCCATTTAAAGAATAAATTTCCTTCTACCCAAATTTTCTTCTTATATTCATGGACTCGGCGAGACATGACAATCAATTGATACATAATAAATTGCAATTGGATCCGGCCATCAATTTAGCAAGCCTAGAAAATTACGTAATATATTTAACCTCTTATTGATTTTCTCCTACACATTCAAACTTTGCCTTTGCTTTGAATATATTCCGTTTTCTACAACGGTTCCCTTCATACATGATGGATAGACTGAACAACATGAGAACACACATCCTGTAGATAACAGCGTCTCTCGAAGAAGAAAAAAGACTTCAACCTGAATGATCACCATAAACAAGCCTGAAAATAGAATCCTATTCAGTTAAAGCAGAGTACAGAACGACAACATAAGATTCGTCCTCTATCGCAGGTCCTGGTCCTGTCCCTGGGATTCTCAACGAGCAAAAGCAAACCAGCATCCAAAGAAAGGGACTCTATCTTTTCTGCATGGAGCTTAACCAAAAAACCGTATTGAAAGCAGCCCAAAACTACTTCACTTTTTCCCAAACAAAGCACACAAAGAGCATAAAAATTTTTGGTGACACATGGATAAAAAGAAAGCCTCTCTTCTCTGCCTGCTGAATGGATGCATTCCATTGCCAACAACTGGCATGACATGATAATACTTCACGTTTTCTCCGCTTCCCTTCTCCAGCTGCAGTAGCAAACAAACAAAAAACAGAAGCAGCAGCCGTTTGTTATAACGACTGCTGTTGCCACCGCCGAGCTTATATGTCATATTATATGGCTATTCATTCAATACTCTCACATTTCCTTTTTGTCAAAGTTGTTCTTCAACACGACACCAAAATAAATATCTTTCCTGCACGTTTGCCTATACTTTCACGTCCAAATGACACACGTATCTCTGCGTCCTCTCTCTCTCCATTTTATTCTCAACTAAAATGATGTTTTCCATCCATTATACTTTCCACACTCCGCAAGTAACATTCACTTTCGTTTTCCGTTTACAAGAGCATATTTTATGCAAGTCATGAATATCTCTTGCAGTTGCACGAACTCCAGAAATAAACCCTGGCTTCCCTGCTGAAAGAACAAACTTTTTTGCAACAGAGTGAGTAATCGTATGTATATTTATTATTATGCATACATTCACAATACCTCTTTTATTAAGCCACTGTGAACAGACAACCTCTATGAGCTTATTCTGCTTATTATGTAACATCCGCATCTCAAAGGATTTTTCATAAGAGATCTACTGATTACAATCAGGCTATGTAAAATCCGCAAGCGTAATAATCGCTAGCAAGCAACTGATTCTAATTCTTTTGGCAACTGTTTTTTCTATAGATGTATGTATGTTTGCTAAAATATAAATATACAAAGGACCGTTTCCATTTTTCAAGATTTCCTCTTTATCCTTGTCCAAAAAAGTGAAGTTTAAGGAGGATGCCCTAATGTCATTCCTTTTTGCTGTACTGCCAATCCCAATTACGCCTACTTTCCTTTACTGATACTGAGCTGGAAATGATAGAGGAATGATGATACACACAGCTTTCTCATTTTCATTCCACAGTGTTCTCAAAGAACTCTCCATGAACTATTGATAGACGTTTGTGTGCCAACGTATGAAACAAGTAGTAATAAAAATATACAAACTACTTTGAGTACACAAGGAAGATATCATCCGTAAATGCGCTGTTCCAAGTGTTGGTTAATTGCCTCCTGAATAATATTTTTATCCCATTTTTAGTTTGCGTGATTCTCCCACAAAATGTATTAAATGTTAAAATATACAATGGTAATGAACACTATAGTCTCTCCCCTGGTGTGTCCACAAATTCAGGAAATGCCCTCTGTGCCTAGATAAAAACTATTCATTTTATTTTTTATAATGCTTTCTAGTATACAGCCCAGAGCATATAGCGGAGAAAAGAGAGTAAAACAGCAGCGGTAGCAAACAAGAGTTTGTTTTAAAAGTATGACTCATACTTTTTCGATCCCTGTGACAAAGCTCCGTCACCACTACCATACAACTGCCAACATGAAGAAAGAAAGGCAACCGAGGAGCAGTCCATGTCCCTCTCAACCATTGATTTCGGGTAGGTTAGGTTACACATGGCAGTAAAAATGAGGGAGAAAGAGGGAGACGGATGGAAATGAAATGAAAGTAAAAAGAGGGAATTTCCTCAGACGATTATTTGCTGTGTTTTGTATAAGGTTTCATTGTTGTATGCTGCATTGCATTTGTGCACGGGTTACTTTTTTAGCTCACTCTCTCCGTCTCCATCATCGTCGTCGTCGCAGTCATCACTTTTTCAACCACCCACCCTCCATCGAATATATTTGACAGACGCATTCATATACGAATGTTTACGTGTGCACAATAAAAGTTTAGTTTTAGTATGCCTTATACAATATATTGTGTATGGTATAGAATTTTACGCTGATATAAAACAACACGTCCTCCTTCTAGTTTAACAAAAAACCCTACACAACACAGCGCAAAACTGCATTACGAGATGCATGCATGTTCACTGGTAATAACCATTCGCCATACGACAGAGCATTTTGTTCCTTATTTGCCTTTTCCCTTCATTACAAGGCCAATGGTACATGTATGTATTAGTATTTACAAGATAGAGGGGAACAACGACGGGAACACTTTCAAATTATACTTTTTGCTACATATGCGAAAATTTCCTTATACAGTCTTATCACAGTACAACAGCTCTGCAAACATTTTAGTGCCGCTGTTCACTTCCTCCTTCCATATTAAATGTCATTTTAGGAAAGTATGGTACAGCATTTTCTCTGCTCTACATATTCATATACTACGTTTGTATATAACAACATCATCATAATATGAAATATAGATGTGGGATCCTGATAGCAAACTGTGTTTAAAAAGATTGCAATCGTTTTTGGCATTGTGAAAGCAGCCCAGAGATTATTATTAAAGTCACCTTGTGGTATTACAACCAACCATGGCGTTCACTAGTGGCGAGAGATGTCATTTACATTGTCGACTGGCTCATTTCATTTGCATACGTACATCCATATTAAGCCACCACACTGCAAAAAGCCAGTTGTGCAGATGAACTAGCAGTTGTAGTAGTAGCAGTGGTTGTGGTCTGGTTCTACCGTAAGTTTACATTCGAGTTGTGAGTGAATAGGCAATTCTGAGTATGAGCGAAGAGAAAGGAGTACCATTTTCCGTGAATTGTGTGTGTTGTTGAGGAAAATCCCATTTTACCATAAGACTACCAGCCTAGACCATACCCTATCATCATCATCATTACTATTACACACATATACATAATATGTACACACAACGCAAAATGCAACATTACTGCCATCATCGTCATCAGAATTACTGCAAAACGTTTTTTACTCCTCCCATTCTTTCCAGTACAAATTTCTCTCTCGTTTTCCAGTTTCAAGACCTCATTTAGTTGGGTTATGTAATGCCACATTTTGTGTGTAGGTGCCTATAATCCACATTTGCTTTCATTATTGGCATACTGCTGAGTATGAAAATACAATAACTATCTCGAAGTAGCATGCGTGTGGTATCGGAATAAGAATCCTATAACCGTTACGTGCAATATGCAGAAAATTATGTAGGTATTCATTTGAGTGAAAAATGCTTTGCTTGTTAAAACTGCTCATAGAAGAGAGCAAAGAATATGAGTTTTTGGTGAATAGGCGAGTACGTTTGAAATTTGCATTTTCCACATTTGCTCATTTGTAGATGTGCTTGTCACGCACCGCTGTCATTTTCCCTTTCTATCTTTATATTCAACTTTCTACCTTGGCTATAAGCTTGTCATCATTAGTTCAGCCAGGTTTCTTCTATGATAAATGAGTACGTAACGACAAAAAACATTATAGTGGCCAATGTGTGTAAAAAATAAAATGTTATAGCTTACCATTGTGCACAATAGATAATAAAAATATGAGGATCTACATAATATTATGTGACTTCCAGGTTTGGAATTTGAACAAAGCGTGTGTTTGTGTGGCTGCTTCTATTTTCATATACAAATGTACAGGGAGCTGCTGCAGATTAGAAATTCCTGGAAGTCATTACCATCATCATTATTATTTTCACGAAGGAACGGACATGTGAAACGCTTTTTGTATTGCGTACATGTGTACTACATCGACATAATACATAAATGATTGTCACGATGAGTTCTCCTCTACTGACAACACATGTTCATGTCGTAAAGTGAATGTAGTAAGGTAATGTAAACCATAACTGTACAAAAATAAACACTAATAGCATTTATTATACAACAAAAACAAACAAGAAAAAGAAAAGCCTCCACATTTTTAAGCACAACTTTCGTTCAGATGATTTTGTGCAAAGAAAATCCGCATTATTTCACAATGTAAATAAATAAATACATAAATATATTATATTGCTTCCCATTATAAATGTACCATTCATATGGTGCACACAAGCTTAATGATGACGGCAAAGCTTTTTTAGTAAAAGACAAACATTTTGGCTGCTGACAAAAGAAGCTTATATTATGTGAATACAGTCATTATACATGATGTTATAATACATACATATATAGGCATACTACGTTTGTTTTCTATTTCACACAAAATTTATTTTGCAATTAAGCACACAAGTGGAAAGAGAAGGGACGATAATAATGGTAAAAGTACAAGCTGGTGTCATATATTTATGTGTTTCAGTTTTTGTTGTTTTGGAGTTAGTCTATATTACAAAGCAACAATAATACTCCATCACCACTGCTACAACCACCACCACCGCTGGTAAAGCAGGTTTTTAGGATCGGAGATGAAATGATAGTTGTTTGTTTTGTTGGTTTCGTCCTCATCGTCGTGAAGAACACTGTGTGTGTACTCCTTGCAATTTTACTGGTGGTGAAGTACATGAAAACTCTAGTGGGCAAAGAATTATGGGAATCCCTGGGTTTGTTACATATCATACCATACACGACGAACGTGAACACCCACATTGTAAAGGAGAAAGTTTAGTAGAGCAAAGGAAAAGATGAGAAAGCATGCATTTAGTTTTGGAATGATATTTTTGTGTTATGTGTAAACATTTCGTTCCTTTTAGGCCATTATTATTGCTACATTATATTCTTATTATTATATACAGAATCACACTTTCTTGTTGGAGGGGATTTTGTGAGAAAGTTGGCGTAAGGAAAAAGTTGCATGCATTGCAATTGTAAAATTTATCGTGAAACTTTTTGAGACCGTTATACGAATTTTATTGTTTATGTTTTTCATAGTTGTTCGTAAATTTCCCCTATTTTCCCGTTTCCTACTTTTTGTTTTGCACACACTCAAAAACAATATGAGACTGTAACTGCTTTCTATATAGTGTTACATTTACTATAAAGAGTATATATTGAGATTGACAGGATATGTATAGTCTTTAGTATTGATAATGGAAAAGCTCCTAGTGAAAATAATTCATAGGCGATGCGACTATGAAAAAATGGAAAAATAGTGTATGACGTACAGAAAATTCATGTTTCAAAGGAAGAACACAAAGAAGAAGGCAAGGAAGGATGAATGAACACGAAAATACGTTTATCGTGTTGGCCAAAAAGTGAAGAAACTGAAAGTTTCTTATTTTGGAGAGAAAGAGGGAGAGAGTTACGACTAACAAATAACCTAAAGAGGAGTGTGGCAGTTGTATAGCGAGAAGCATTAATGATTTCCCACATTTTGAAAGGAAAGGAAAGAGGGGAAATTTATATTGGCACATAAAACAATCCCCTTCCTCGCTTTCCCTTTCTCTTCCTCCTGACTCACTTTGCAATAATATTAAACAAAAGAACGTATCACAAGTAAAGAAGAGAAGTAACAACAAAAAGGTTGAGTAATACCCTAAAACTAAAATAAGACTATGAATCTACATACATACAATACGATAGATAAATGAACACACATTTTATGCCTGCACATCCTGGTACGCTGGTACTCTTTGTGTATCGACTTGTCTTCAACTTTACTTTCGATTGGGATGGTTGCCATTATATATGAGTTTCTGCTTTCTTTGAATATTGGGCTATCACATAAAATTATTGCGAACAAGAGCAAGAAGGGTAAAGTATCAACAAAACTATTCGGATCTTCAAAAGCAAGCTGAGCAGATTTTTTTTCTATATATTAAGAAGCGTACTTTCAGGAAATATATGGGCATAATGGTGGAAGAATGCTGAAAAACGGGAAATATAATGCGAATTTATAAAGTCGCACATAAATCTAGGTAAGTACGCTACTATACAAGTGGATTTAATGTACACAGCTGGATGAGGGGTACATAAGCCGTTCGAAAGGCTTTATATGTCCGTATACCACCCTACAAAAGTGCGATCTGCTGACTGACTGATTGCAAATATTATCCGTATTTGAGCATGTATCAAATTCCGCTACAAACCAAGATGAATTACGATGGATTTCCTAACATCTGTGTACCAAGTGCTTTAGAGGAAAGGAGGTGGTGGATGAATAACGGACATCGTTAGTCTATCAAAAGTGTACCTATCCATTTTCCTGGCTGTATGATGAAACCATTGGGAGAGTATTACAACATGTATATAGAAAATATCACCGCTACACTGAATCTCATTATACTTTCATGCAAATAGAATACCTTGAAACTACGCAGTGCTACAATTTCCACGTAGACCATAACCTCATATAATGAAAATACAAGGGGAAAGATAGGACTCGAAAGCACACCAGAGAAAGGTCTGAGTTTTATATTTTACATTTTTTATTTATCGAGATGTAGCCTTGCCACTACATTCTATAATTTTGCTATATCCTTCCGCAGAGTTAGTATTTTCTATATAAACTGCATCACATACTATACATATATTTTGTGGCTTCGCTTTCACTAGGAACCATATAACTGTAGTAAACACACGATTACATAACATTAAGAAACATCATCATCACGTGAAACACATTTTGCAGAAATTCGACTCTAAAGTGAAATCGTGAAGAGTCAGCCAATAATATCAGCAACTGCTCTGCCACTATTTTTACATAATACGAGGTATGTAAGTTGGATAATAAGTACTTCATTTTATTCTTATACACTGACAAAATGAACATCTCTGGAGTTTCAAGATGAGAAAAAGCTGCACAGCCTATAAAGCCTGTAGGGTCAGTTTTGGTATCGAAAATCTTTTGATTCTGATTTCTTACATACCTGCCTACTACCACACCACCTATGTATGCATTTTCCATTTTGTTATTCATTATTGCAATTTATTCAATTTCATCCACTCTCTGAAAACTATGTTCGTGATGAAATTCGGTCTAGACTACAGACACACAGAAACACGAAAAAGCGGAAATGGAGATTTTGCTCCATTTTGCAATCCAAGAGCCATTTATCTATGCGTCCATTTCATACCCACGAGCCAATACACGCACCTACAACACAATTTTGGATTACTGTCTACTTTCAAAGGGTTAAACCTGCTCCAAAGATAAATAGGTTTACGTTAAAAAGTGCGACATAAACTAGAATAGAGGTAAAGAGAACAATGTATGTGGACATATCTATAGGAGTTGGTAAAATGTACAAAGTATGTTTGGTTAGGTTAGGTAGGTTGAAAAGATGTTGTGTAACCGATGCTGAGACAGCATTAGATTGTGTGGTAGCAGCATTTTTTTGTCTTGATCAATATTCCCATAAACAGGAAAAATACGATCCGTAAAAAAATTTCTATGACTCAGGAAAAATTCATGTTTGCTAGTTATTCAGCTAAATGGAGAGAGAAAGGGGGAGACAGAGGTCGGAAAGTCTCAGGTTCCAGCTCTGCGGGCAGCCGAGACGCTAGTGTTGCGTTGTGAGTACCTACCTTCGTCTATTATTGCCAACATAACCCACCTACAGCAGCACCACAGGATAGGTAGTAACTGATGATAAGCTTGCAAAATCCCACTTACGTCAGCTTTACGACTTACTCTCTCCAACAAGACCTTCCAAGAAAAAATAATCTTACTTGCCTAAGGCACAACAACAACAATGTACAACAACGAACGCTGGCTCTTTGTATCGTAAAGGAAAGAAAGAGATGCTGTTTTGCGTATTTTGTACCATATTTTCTATAAAATTGTTAACCAACGACAAAAATAAATTTCCGGAAGATGTAGATTCTGCTTAAAAAATTGTTAGGTAGGCTTATAACCTGAAATTCCAGGAAGGAATGTATTGTTTCTTATCGTTTTACCGGAGGGGCTACGCCGACATTTTAGACAACTTAGCTTAGTTTCTATTCCACGTCTACAACACGTATAGGCCTGTGCTGTTGCTGCACCCACAACACTTTACTAGCTTATAACAACCCACTTTCTTTCCCCTTTAATATGGGGATAATATAGAACTTTAATCTCTACGTTAGTAACTCGTGATCTTACAAAAATAATGTGCCTAAGTACTAAAATCTATATTACATCCAGCAAAAAATGAAACAACGTCATAGGACACTTCTGGAAGAGAGAATTTTGTTATACAAATTCTGAAGAAGTCAATAAAATGTGGGGAGCTGTACGAAAAATTAGGCAGTACCTGCAATAATCCGCTCACATTAAACAATTTCTGACGATGGAAAAAAAGAAAGTTAAAATGAAACTATATCGAGCAACACAAAGTTTGAAAACGACGGACAGCACCTCCCCGTATCAAACTTCCGAACTTTTGTACTGCTTGTGAAACTGGTGTTGCTGGTGGGTTTGTCGACGGAAAGATGTCGTCTTACAAATATTATAGAACCGAGAGAGAAACTTCAACTTTCTCGGTTACTTTTACTGGTTATGAGAAACTAGTTCATTTTTCCACCACTGTGTGGCAGCAATATTACTCGATTGGATGATGTAGTTTGCAAACTGCAAACTACACAAATGGTACGTGTATGCATGCAGTGTGTCACGTAAGAAAAGTAATGCAATATGAGTTTCAATATTGCTTCCACAATTTCAAAGAATAGTATGCTATCAATTATTAATGATATTAGAAGAAAATATATTTTGATAAAAAGGCATGCCATCATCACCCAAACCAATTGTGTACTAGCATTTGAAGTCGCCGATTTTAAAAGTCGTGTCCATCATGACATCCATTTTAAGTAGGAAGAATATTATTCCCAAGTTGTAAATGGAAGAAGAGCTTGCTTACCTGAAAACAAAAAAAAAACAATCA
This sequence comes from Coecobrya sp. COE2, assembly GCA_027743765.1. Taxonomy (NCBI): domain Eukaryota; kingdom Metazoa; phylum Arthropoda; class Collembola; order Entomobryomorpha; family Entomobryidae; genus Coecobrya; species Coecobrya sp. COE2. The sequence continues at coordinate 9,755 of JAHZMV010005478.1, forward strand.
ATTTCATTAGTTTTGTATTTCCTTCTTTAGCTAAAGAGACAAAAGCGCTTTAGTGACAGGAAAGTGTTCAGGAAATGTGAACAATATGCTTATAATGTAAGCAGTCTGTAGGTTGTGTAATATTAGTTTAGTCGGGTCAGAAATATGTTACGCTAAAATATATTTCCCATAAATGGAAAAAATTTCATTTTGTATGCTTGTGCCAACTTGCGTCAAATCCCTATTGCCTCTACTTCACAACAGGTGCAGCAGGAAACTACTGCAGTAAACATAGTACAAGGTCTTATTTATAGTGTCTTTATTTTATCTTTGTTTAATACTAAGCACCATACGTAATACCTATTTCAGTCTCGATTTCGAGGGTCACGAGTCACGACGTAACAAGATTTACTCCAACTTTCTTCTTCAATGAAATGATGTATTTTCCGGAAAAAATCCATTTTGTCTTTCTCTCTCTTCGTTTAAAGAGAAAGCGGATATATTTTTAGGATGGGCTTAGGACTAAGAAACAATGGTTCACACAGCAATTTACCCTTAAGTGAGCCATGCAGAATATATTCAAGTAAACACACCAAACCATACAACTTTCCCAATATACATTATATTTTAGTATCCCACCGCTCTTACGAAGATTGATATAAAATCCCGGAAGTTATGGAAGAGCAGCTTTCTAAATCAAAAGTCGTGACTGTTGTACGTTTCCCCTTTTTGAATATAAAAATTGAGACGAAAATACGATCAAAGTATTTACCAACCTCCTTTTCTTTTTCCTTGTAAGGATGCTTAAATATACGACCGTCGTCCGCCGATTCATCTTATTGTTTGGTTTATGGATCAATCGGGAAAATGGGCTTCGCTTGGAAGCCCAAGAAATGATGCACATTTTCTCCTACATACTCATTATATTATACCACCACCATGCACTTTAGTTCAATACTTTTAGGCAAGGTGAATAGAAAGTTGGGAAAAGTCAAGTGCATCGTTGATAAAAAAAACGAATAAAGCTTTCTTCCACCATTTGCCCTGGCTCTTCTTTCTGAGCATTCAAGCAAGAAGAACAGCTCAGTCCGTGCATAGAATGTCCTTGTTCTATCTACGGACCATATACATATACACCTAAGTCTACATATGGATAAGTATTTATCTTCATAGTATGCCACACTAGTACCTACCTATGCTCCGTATCGACCGGCAGGTACGATGGCAAAAATATTGTGGACAATATTTTTCAGCCATTTAAACAAGATAGCCATAGTGCAAACTACCATTAACTATTCCGATTTCTTTTTTGGTACATATTTACTTCGATAGAAGGTAGAAGACAAAGTATAATTAAGTACTATATAGTTTTTGCAATAATGTATTGTTTGATATTTGTGTGTAACAATTATAAAAGTAATCGTTTCTTTATTTGGGATCACAAAATTTAGGATTTAAAGATGATCTGTGAATTCTGTATGGAAATTATCATTACTGTTCAATAGTGATTTATGATAGATATCACAAGCCTTTAAATGGCAATATACTAACTGACAATGCGAAAAGTGATACATTGAACTGCCTTCTCATTATATATAATAATTTCATAATATGTGATTGTTAGCTACATGTTTAAGCATCAATAGTACTTCCTTACACATTCATATTTACGAGAGCAAGGGATCAATAAAATATATTATGAACTTTTAGTGCATTTCTCGATATCAATTTTTCAAGTGAATTTGTAGAGTTAAGAGAAATTGAATTGCAGTCTGCTCAAAATGTTCCCACCCTACAAATACCAAGATACATTCAATTCAATAAAATTCTTTTAGAAGTTGAACAAATACAGTAAAACAAATTTGAATTTATTTTAGTTTTCGTCACGGGGAAAGGAAGTTAGGATGATTTGAATGCATTGCAAAGAATGCAATTCATACATATGTGAGGATGAGTTTACACTCTTTTAAAATATGAAAAACATAATAGCATGATGGCACTATTGATAAGATAACAAATTGTTTTTCGTTTATCAATACAATGTTGTAGCATGGTGTAAAAAGGCTAGGATTTTACATGAGCTGAAGTCACTACCAAAGCCAAAAAATTGTATTTTTCTCTTATACGAGCAGTGCGTGCGTCAATGTGGTTGTCTAAAATAAAATTACACCATATAATATTGACGACAATGGTCATTACTACCATTCTAGAAGAGAAGCTTAGAAAGTGCTGATGTCGCAAACAAGACAAGGAAGCAGACTCTACAAAGGACATTTTTTGAAATGGTACGTACATTGCAACCATTTTCCCTTGTGGGCAACTGACATGACGTTTAGTGGTCTGAAACTGATCCCATTGTAGCAGACGCAGATGTGAAGCCTCATAAAATCACATTGATATTTGCTATTATGGTCTCTCGTTTCTTTCAAATATTTTAGTACACATTTTCTCCGTAATAAGATAAAAATCAGTAATGGAGACAATAAGTGGACGCGTGCATATATATTACCCTGCCCAAATAATAGACTGAGACTTTACCAACATGTAAATTGCTTTAACAAAGTGTATGCTTATTCTGGGACAATTTCATGCTCAAATTGCAAATTCCACTCTAATTTATCTTAATTCGTCTTGTTCAATTGACAACCCCGAGAAAGTTTTCTTTGCCAAAAACTTATTGTTCCTGTTGGCATTGTTGGTCTACGAACTCAAAACACGCTGCTTCTGTTGTAAAGAAAGTTGGAAAACTGGAGAGATTTAGGTACATACTTGGTCTTTTAGCTATTCGTCCTCATATGTTTCCTCTCTTACTTTCTTTCTATTTTTAACCCAGGAAAATTTCTTTTGCAAATATTTGCCGTAGTATAATAAAATCAAGTCAGCTCAAAGAAGACATAAAGTAAGAATAATGTTGTTTGTCCCAAACCGTCGTCCATTCCATGTCCGTCTCCATTCAGCTTGCGTCCACTTTCCGACAATTTATACATAGGCTTCTGGTCGTGTTTTTAGATACTCCTGTTAAGCCTATTAATGTATGCATTTCACTTAAGTACACACAACAGCAATAGTAATAATACTGTTTATGGCTACTTTTAAGTCCACTTTGATTACTTTTGTTTAATGTGCACTTTACCATACACAGAGATTAGTATTTTGTGAGAGACCATGCACACTGCTGAATTCACTCTAGGTATAGCAGATGCACTATAAACTCTAGTCATTTCATTACTTTTCTCCCATACATTAAAAGTCTTTTGAAAGGATTGAAGCGTTTAATGTAATGTGGTGATTCCATTAAGTCCATATCCCACTGCCACTTCAATTCAAGTGGTGTTACGTTTGAGGTTGCTTGCTTTCCAGTAAAATGACCAACCAAGTCAAACCCAAACCAGGGAGTGTTGTGTGCCTTCTGTTAGTACATGCATTTCCTCAATTCACATCAGTGAAAATCAATGAAAACCCCATTGCGCTGCTACCTCTTCTTGTGCAGCCACATTGAGTAAATGGAACGAAAGATGTAAAACCAAGATATTGTTTAAACACATCATCATCGTATCGTCTCATATCTCAACAACCCTCAACAATAATAAATCTTTTGACTGACGACTTTTTTCTTGCTTTTTCGTTCTTTTTTCTCTCAACAAAGCCATACACGTTCAGTCATTTTCCTTGCTCTCTTTCTCTCCATTTCAAAGCCAAACATATCATATCGCTCAATAGGAAACCTGAGGCACTCTTACAGTATAATACCCAGCCAAAAAACAACCATAAAATACATATAATATCTTAAAAACGTCCATAAAACCTTCAAACGTTAGTCGTCCAAAAATGAACGAACGAAAGTCCATAAAATGCTTCGCTTCTTAGAAGAAAAGCATTAAAGTATTATATTTATAGGATGTATATGCGGATATCTGAATATGAAAAGGTGAACGTTCAAAGAAAGGCGGACTGTGGATTGGGGAAAAGTAAGTAAACACGAGATTGAAAATGGATTGAACCAACAAAGAAAAGAAGAAATAAGATAGCTCTCCAGCTTTCATCTTTGTGAAGATTTCCCTTTTGCTTTTCTTTCGTACTTTCAAAAGAATGATGATGTTATAGTAGCTTCTCCTCTTTGCTCAAAGTTAACTAATATTATCGTGTCTACATCTTGCGACAACAAACACCCACACGGAAGTGAAAGTAAAAGCACGCACTACTCCTTGGTCATCATCATCGTGATCATCATGATAATGTAAAATGTCGTCTTTACATCATTACCGTCTTGAAACCATTATTCTCAACGTTTCCATTATTTCTCTGTTTCTTCATAGCATTAAAATGGCTATACAAATGTTTGAAAAACAGTTTAGAATTTCCTCGTGAAGAATAATATGGAGAAGCACAAGGAATATCAGGAGACAGTTCATTCTCATTTTCTTGTTGACAAAAAGCTGAAATGGGTTCTAGGTATTACGTATGGATATTTCCACAATCTGAAATCATCATCTTCATGAACATTAAATTTTGAAAGTTGAGTGGAATCCTATGTGAAACGATAAACATCATCATATCAATATCGGCAGGGGATCAGACATTTTACATTTTCTTCAAAGAACAGAACATTATTCATAACTGAAAGTACGTTTTATTATGTATTTCCTGGCGTTCTCGTTACATTTTCACTTCCACTGGAAAGCGATTTAATACCTTGCTTTCCCCGCCTGTTTGATATGGGGAACATTACTGATTTTGAATTATAATGCCGTCGGTAAAATGGTGTAGCTGGTCGTTAACGATAAGTATATGATCAGTCACCTCAGTGTACTTTATTTCCGATTTCGTGAACCCTTTCTCAATTTCGTATAAATACAGTTTTTCATTTCACTTCACAACTCATTTCTTCATCATAAGAATGGCAGACATGAACAAGAAACCGCTTATATTTTACCGTACACTTAAAACTGCCTCGTAATATTTTGTTCTTTCTCACCTTCCATATTTATGAATTTCACTTTCACTGTTCAGCTTTGAGTTAATGGTCTTTCTCCTTTTACTCTTTTCCACCATAATCATCAGCATCGTCTACAATATCAAAGTATTTTACTTTCCCCCATCAGATTTCCTTATTGGAAAATCGTTTATGTACCCACGCATCAGGAACAACGACCACTCACTGTGAGTTAGCCTTATAGCTCGTCAATGTAATCTTTACTGCCTATCCATTTCCTCTGATTCACTGAGGAGATATATTCTTACATAAAAATCAAGCAAGCAAGATTTTGTGACACTCTATAAGCATTTGACTTTCAATTGCATTTTACAACTTTCAACAACACATAACAGCACATGACATGAGGGGGTATTCTCTTTGTGGGGCATGTACATGTGGACATGACTATGAAATACATAGAGGCAAGTGAATATGCGTACGGAGAAAATGCAATTTAGCTTTCACCGTTTATGACATATGCAAAACTTTTGAAACAACCGATCCCTAGAGATATTGAACAATATTATCTTCTTCATAAAAGTAACCCACTCCCGGGTCTTACATATCCATCTGATTTCTTCCTTTTAAAAGTGCATAGCAGAAGTGAACTGAAAATGCTTAGAGCACACAAAAGATAATGTGATTTCTGCATTTCCACTTTTAAATGCCATCACATATATATACCACCATCTTGACGTTAATACTGCGTTCGACATATGTAAATATTCAGTATAACGCTAATATATAGAGGGACGTGGAACGTTATTCTGCTGTGCACCTTATATTTTACCATGAATAAAGTCGCTACAAACGGAATATATGACGACAACGATGATCAAGTGGTACGTGTGTGGTTTGGTTGTTGCACTCTTGACTGCAATTGTAGTGGTACAGCTTTGGATAGTGGCGCAACTGACTGCGCCAAGTAATTCTTAAAAATAAGCCCCTTTACACAGAATTCAATTCCCTCAAAATGACTCCCCCTACGCCAATAATAGACACTATGGGAAAAGAACTTTCTCTTTTGCCTTTTTTACGGTTATGCTATACACATACTATAGGAATTTATGCACATGCACTCTTTCGTGGCTTAACGTAACAATCCAAGTGGGATGTAGTTCGAAGAGCGATACACGCAAGGAAAATCTCAGAAATGGTTATGATATGATTATATACGTATGCGAGACTCCAGGCTAGCTTGTGTTGGTATACATAAATTGCATTTTTATCCCTGAGTATGCGCCTCTAGCTATATACGTTTATATAATATACTATTTTTCCTCAGTACTAATCATTGTGCATGATCTCAGAACACAGATTTCTATGATTTTTATCCGGAAGTTACCCGGCCACAGAAAACATGAACGAGAGCATGAATACACTACATTCTGATATTCTAGAATCAAAGGTCCTTTTCCTTTTATATTTATTTGTGTCATTCTGTTAAGAGGCACTTTGCTTTACATAGTCGAGATAAAAAAGTTATGGAGTGATTCAGCCAATATAGTGCATACAATGCAGTGGTCTATCTAATCTTTCTACTTATCTATATATCTCACATACACTCTCAATTTTTATCTGGAATTTCTAAGTATATAAGTTTAACAATCTTTATGCATGCTCCAATCTAACCAACAGTCGATAAGAAGGAAAAACTAGTCAGCAACTTTCCTCGTAGTTTACACACTCATGAGAGCAAAACGATATGATTCTTTTCTGCTATATCTTTCAAGTTGAATCGTTCCACTAATAAATCAGCGATTTTATACGGATTCCAGATTCCATTCCTTTCTACATTATGTCCTATTTATGTATGAATATATGTGTGAATGTGTCGTACCCGATTGTGACTACTTCTAGAAATACTTTCAAATATATGCTTTATTACAGCAAAATAATTTCCCTTTTACTTTCTCAAAGAAAATAGTTAGTTTTGGACAAAGAGTAAATGGAAAATAAACAAGAAGGAAATGAGAAACATGAATTCTTGTTCTTTGTGCAACCAAGTAATGGAACCCTTTAGCAATTTTGTCTTCTTTTAAAAATCTAATAGCCTTCCC
>JAHZMV010005479.1:0-41281 GCA_027743765.1 Coecobrya sp. COE2
CTGCAGAAGCGGCCGCTCCATAAGTCAGTACAACAATAATGATTACTTTGTTGTTAAACTTAACAATAAATATACTTGACGGATTGACGAAAGAAAAGTGATAAATTTTTTTTGCATAATTACTTGTTGTTTGCATAAACGCACTATCTTTATGGCATTGGCATGAAAGACATGTTATGTTTCATTCAGTTCAGACATATAGGGTGTATAGCAAAACTTGCAGTGATTTTTGAGTAATTGGTAGCTTTCTTTGGAAATATATTACAATTTGAGGTACAGTTAGGAATGTACGATTAAACATATCATGGCATGCCATAGTCCTAAAATGTTCTTTATGTCAGAGATTTGAAATGTATGCATCATGCATGACACTTAGGTGCTTAGGAAGCATTTAAAATAAGTTGTTTGTTATGATGAAATTCTACTAAATTCCTTTAAAATAGCGACAAAAAGATGCTTAGTGAGTAATAAATATACTCAAAGTCGTAGATGCCGTAAAGTAGCAAATTACGTTGTGGATATAGGAATGTGCGTTTCTTATATGAAAATGGTCACACCATTTCTTTTCAAGTGATTTTACAAAATATCTATTATTAGGTTTTCCTTAATTGATGATATAATAATTTCATGATTACTCTATTAATTGATATGATCGAAATATCTGAAAATAGCCCATTTACAAATATCTGCTGGAAAACACAAAGATATGCGATGATATGCAAAAATGTGATGATGCAACTCTTTTGTTTTCTAATTTTCACGTAAATGTGTGAAATAAAAGCATATATTTTAATGATGTAACCCAGAAAATACTTTAACCTTTCCTCACTGTCTAATACTGTTACCGTTTTTCTGTGACAGACTCGACTGTGATGGACCGATAGACGCGAAACAAGACTGAAATGTTGGCAGAGATGAAATGAAGTTTTGTGCAGAGTCTGCACTGCAGACAGATGACTGGAGAGATTGGTTGCATGGCTTGAATGACCACACAACGTGGGATCAGCCGGAACAAAAACAACCGCAATAGCTCATTATTACCTTGTTTTTGAAGGATTACTTTTGTTAAACAAGAATAGTTAAAGTTAACTTGAGGATAATAATGGGCTCTTTGCAATATTCTCGACGTGTCCTTTTGACGAGGAATTATAAATTGCCTGAGTGGATTTTATCTGGCGCTCCTCACACTTTCTATTTGACTAACAGTTACAACAAGTGGGCTCACCCTTTAATTCCCAGTTATCAGAGAAGGTCGTTATTCTCTCAGGGTTGGAATAATGAATCTTCTGGCTGTTTGTTCAAGATCCCTACAAAATGTTTCTCGAGCAGTGTTAAAAGCAAGCCTGTTAAGAAACGAGAGAGTAAACTGCCCGACGTTGAAGGAATGAACCGGCAAGTTAACCAGTTTAAAAGTGAAATTGGCAGTGCTGATAGCCCACCTAGGGTATTTAGTCCTTCAGAGTATACGTTTAGAAGTCACACGTGTGGGGAGCTAACGGCAAAAAATGTGGGGGAAACGGTGACCCTGTGCGGGTGGTTAACCTTTAAAAGGATGAGAGGGACCTTTATCGTGCTCAGGGATTTGTATGGGGTGACCCAGCTTTTTGTGCCAAAAGAGGTGAATCTTGAATTATTTATGCAAACTTGTTTAATTGGTATCGTTAATCATTCATAATCATTAATGGAATTTTATTCATTGCAGCTTGAAGAAGAAGTCGCGAAATCAGAGAAGGCTCCTCTAGAGTCAGTCTTAAGGATAACTGGAGAAGTTGTTCTTCGCCCTGAAAGTCAACGACGAAGTGTAAGAAGCAAATGAAGATACATAACTCTTTATCTTAATTGTCATCTTTATATTCTTAGTCTATTTGCTAATGCTGATTATTATATATAATCTATTTTGTTTCAGGACCAGGTATCAGGAGACATAGAAGTTCAAGTTAAACAACTGGAAGTTTTAAATCAGCCATCAGAAATACGATTTGCTTATAATGATCTCGAAAAGGTTATTTCCCCTTTTAAACACTCCTGCTTAATTGAAGACATGGTTATGATTAACTTAATGATCATTTTTTTCTTAGGTAGATGAAGAGCTGTGCATACAGTACCGCTATTTATATTTTCGAAACGCCCGAGCACAATCAATCCTCAGGAAAAGATCTGCTTTCTTAAGTAGCGTCAGACGCTTCATGGATGCTAATCATTTTATTGACGTGGAAACGCCTACTCTTATTCGTAGAACTCCAGGGGTACGGTTAAATATAAATATCCATAAAATAATTCATTTATCAGGGAGATGGATTTAACTAAATAATTCGTTTTTGTATGGTTGCAGGGAGCCAGGGAGTTTCCAGTTATGACCAAGTTCAAAGACTCATACTACGCTTTAGCCCAATCCTGGATTGTGGACTTTCCCTTGTTTTTAAGAAACGAACAGACTGACAAGTTGGAAGCGGCCCATCATCCTTTTACAATGCCGCAGGATGTCAAATCTGTCTACGAAAATCCTGAAAGTGCCACAGGTCTCAGCTACGATTTAGTTTATTGTGGAGCAGAAGTTGGTGGTGGATCTATTCGTATTCATGATGCCGACTTGCAAAAATTTGTGTTCCAAAACGTACTTAACCTTCCACTAGCGGATATTGACTATTTACTGGATGCATTACAGTCAGGCTGTCCTCCTCACGGCGGATTTGCATTAGGTATACCTTCCATAGTATTTTTAATTTTAAACCACATTTTATTTACTAATTTATTTCATGCATTCATACTTTCTTTCTTATTTTTCCAGGAATTGATCGCTTCTTATGCAAGATCCTTGCCACAAACAGTATTCGGGATGTGATCGCCTTTCCAAAATCCGGAGACGGTAAAGACCTACTCAGCGGAGCACCTAGTCCTTTAGACGAAGAATCTTTAAAATTCTACGGTAGACGTTAATTACTCATAATAACAACAACAAATAAATAAATTCACATTCATCATCATTTTATTATCCTAACTATAATTAAAATCATTCACATTATTTCCTGTTTTGGTCATCTCTCAAAAAAATTCTTGCATCATCTCATCATCATCCTCATTTCCCCTCCCACGCTCATCCCCTCCCCCCTCCAAACGGCTTACTTGATTCATACAACAAGCTTGGTGATTCATTCCGCATCTCGTCAAGACTGAAAGCGCGACGAGAGAGAGAAGCATGCTTGGATTCACACATGCCATTAGTGTAGACGGTGTGCTCAAAAAAGGAAAACAAAACAAACAGGTTTCACGTCTCGCATTCCAGAGAGCATTTTGTCGTGCAAGCAGACTGAGCACACGAGCGAGGGACGGAGACCAGACCACTACTTTCCCTACTCACCTCATTTTTTGCAAATATTTTAAAGTCTGGCTACATTTTTTTTCGGGGTTTTTGAACTGGAAAGGGTTTAATAGCTAATTAGTTCATTAGTTTAAGTCTGTTGGTTTGTTAGTTTAGTTGTGGCTAGTTTAATTTTTTGGGGATTTGGGGGGTTTTCTGGATGATGAGGGGTTTCGTTTGAGGGGTTATTTTTGGAGGAAGGTGAAAGGATTGAAGGTTTAAAAATAGTTAGAGGGGCAGTTAAGTATGGAGAGGATCGATAATAGGAGAAGATTTGTGATATAGTTAATTGGTGAGTTTGTAGTGAAAAGTAGGATAGTTTGGTGAAGGAAGGGATTAAAATTACTGTTTACTCTGTGGATGATTGAACTCTGTGGTTTAAATAAGGAAAGGATTAAAAGGTGAAACTGGTTATAATTGGTAGCTATTTATATTATTAGGTGGAGTTATTGTGGTTGGAGTGATTTAGGTTGCGAAAAAGACTATATAAAGTTTAGAGTTAGTTTTGTGTGGATTTGACTGGATTTCGCTTGTTGTAAGATAACAGCAAAGATACTGATAAGATTGTAGTAGTAAGGGTGGTAGTAGATTAAGGTAAGTTAAAATATTACAAATTATATTGGCTATGATTAATTATGCGAACAGCTTTGTTTCAAGTTTTATCTATCTTTGGGTTTCTACTCTTCTCTACGTGTAGTTTTGAAGTATGTAATTGTTTCAATGTTGTAACTTTTAAATGTTTATTAGCAGGATCGTTCTAATGCCACGCTTTGATTCTATGAAACTACGAGGAGGAAAGAAAGTTTAGTAAGTGTACATCCTAATTGACGATTATCTATCCAAACGTTTCATTGTTACTCTCGTAGAATTACTACTAATCATAGAAGTATTCAGATTGTGATATTTTTCTGTGTTCAATCTAGTGACGAATTTGTTGGATATTACAATTCGGCGCTTTATGGTGGTCAAGACTTCGGTGCAATCATTCTCAAACGGCTTAACTTCTGTGAGCAAATATCTGTAAGTTTAAAACTATTTTTTTACTTGTTCAATATGACCTATAACTGATTTACATCTGAACTAATTCTTTTTACTTTTTGGATATCTGTCAGGCACCAACAAAATACGCTACGGTGTTTGTCCCACCCTTGTAGAAGAAACTGTTAACGCCTGATACTTATCCCCTGAGTACGTTAGAATACTTTAAATTGATATTGGCAAAACTATAGCGATTATTATAGTACAACCCGTACTCATTTACTCTTAAACTTGGAATGTTTTTGTTTAGATTTTCCCAGTAAACCCGTAAATAATGAAGCTTTCTTCAAGGTATGACTATTGAAGAGAACCTTTGAATTTTGATTGCGCTAAACATATTATTTAAGACTACAAACCAAAGTAACTCAGCTAGAGGACTCATATCATCTTCATTTTGATTATGTATTAATTTTGAGCTCCCTGTTATGATTGGCTCGGTGTAGGAAATCAATCTTACAATCTGGTACATTTTGTTAGTGAAAAGAACTATTAAGGTAATTGCAGTTACAAAATATATGACATACAATTATATTGATTGGTTTATTATGTGGATGGATGACAATGGAAATGATGTCGGATATTACATCTGGGTAATTAATGCTTACTAATTGTGGGATTTTCAGGTTAAATCTTTGTGACAATCCAGGGAAGTATAATACTTAGAGAACCAAGACTGCGTATAATTAAACAGAGAAATCATGTCGGACCCACTTTTGTAAGTAATTCTATTGAAAATTATTTGATACCAAAGCAATATACGTTTTGATTTTCCTCTACAATTTATCATTTTACACGCTGACTCTTCAATTTTATAGAGAACTAGTTGAAAAGAGAATGAGCGGTTTGTCGGTAGAACCTGTGACGATGACACGACAAGGTTCAAAGTCGAGTCTTCCTTTTACAATTCTGAACATGGAAGGAAATAGTCCAATCCTTCACTTATTTCAACTTCCGTCAGATAAGGCTCTCTTCGGAGCAACCTCGAGCGAAAATCCAAAATTTGGCGTGGTAACTATGAATGGCTGCATTATGGTGTATGACACTATGGTAGGTCTAAAATAAATATTCACAATTAATAAGATGTGTCGTTTTCTTCGCCTCTCACTAATATTTTATGGTTTTTCTTTCAGTTTCGCTGTATCAAGTGGAAACGTCAAACTAGTCTGGACCAAGTTTCGTGGGGAACCTTATCCTGGCGTAAGCACGTCGATCCTGCCATCATGATGCACAGTCGTCAGCAAGGCTTTCATCTAGTCAAACCGCTGCTTGAGGAGGACCCCACATCAAATAACAACTCCAACAAACTTTTGTCCACGGAAACACACATTGGCTTCTGCAAACCTTACCTCTGTTCAGATCAACATGTCATTGTCCCCATCGGCAATGAGAAAATCGGTATCCATACTCAAGGTCAACAATCCGTTGATGCTTGTCACTCATTCAAATCTACAATCATGTCTGTTAAGGAAGTAGTCAGTGTGGACTCTTCAAAGTATATCATTTGTTCTACCGAGGATGGCTACGTTCATCTGTTGGAAGCCGAGGGACAAGGGGATGGGATCTTCAAAATGAAATCTTTATCCAACTTCCTTCTTCCCAACTATGAGGATAGTGAACAGCAACCTGTTGGAATGTGCATTGAAGGTGACGGGACCATTTTTGTAATTGGGAGTAACCTGAAATACATGTTTTTGCTGAAATGGAGCCAAGTGGAGCCAAAGACTTTACAACCGTTTGGAAAGAAAATACTTCCCACTGAGGGAGTCAGCTGCATGGCTATGAGGGAAGGAAGAGGAATCTTGGCTGCTGGATGTTTTGACGGCACAGTTAGAATATTTGGGTTTCCAGAAATGAGTCAAATTTCAACAATTAATTATCACAAGACACAAATCAACACGTTGCTGTTCATTAACGAGAAGTTGAAAAAGGATGGACGTTGGTATTTACTCTGCGGTGCTAGCGACTCAGGTTTATCGGTTTGGAATATGCAGTCGAGAAAAATTGACTAAATAACTAATCAGGTCTGTATTACATAAATGTTCAAAAAACATGACTTTAGGTCAAAATTGTCCATCCTTCAGAGGAGTTTTTATGTAGAATTCGTTGTTTTTTGTGTGTTTTTCTGTTTCTATCTTGTTCTTTCTTTTAAAATTACAATAACGGTTTGTAAAATTACTCGTTTGATGTAAAGTATTCTACATTTAACTACTCACATTCTAAAAACAAACGTTATATAAAAATCCATTAACTAAAATTAATAATAATCTAAGCTAAAACTCCTTTTTGTGAGAAACGGTGACTATTCAATATTTGAAAGATATATAAACTATTTTTAATACAAATATATGCAATGAGCTTAGCAAATGTTGCATCGTCTATATAACTATATAACATAAAAATATATTATTAGTATTAATTATTATTTTTGACTGATGGTAGTCCATCTCCCTGGAACTGCTCAAATGGTTCTGCTGTGGACTTAATATTTGACCTTAACTGAAATCTAGGCAATCATTAAGAATAGATTAATCATATTATGACAAAACGTTCCTCTTTTTTTCAAGTTGAACTAATAAATTTCCCCTACTAATTTAAACCCAGGTATATTAATTTAATAATATCCATTAAAAATAATTATTTTCACCAACCACGGTATAAAACGGTTCCATGCAAGCCGGCTGATTATATGTTAATCCACATTGCTAACATAATATACTTTAAACTACTGATTGTATTAAGACTTAAAACATTAAATTTTGAACTGTTTTCATTCTAGTCACCTTTTAAAATCACTATTGCTAAATTCAGAAATATGTAATTCTGAAATTGAATCCCAGAGAGTGAAGAAGAGGTATTATTAAAACCCGGTTTTCTAGCTAATTTATGTATAATTATTATTATTTTTGTTTAAATCCATTGTTTAATTACGCAATAATGCAATTACTTGCTAAAATAGATTTACATCCACATTATATCTACATACATATATAATTATTATCATTGTTAACTAAATAATTTTTCGCATAGTATCAACTTCCTGTTTTATTCATTCGGATAATCTTTTCCTATTAATTTTATCCCCTTTACACATGTCAATTATCCTTTTGTAAAATTTCCTATTTTACCCCCGCCCCCTTTATCATTGTTTATTGTTAAAATTAGGCACCAGTGTAGCACCAATAATAATTTATCAATCTTTACCTAATATTATGCCCACTCAATCATTAAAGTACATTTACATACGGTACCTATAATTAAAATATCATTGATATCTCATCACAATTGTTAAAATAAAAATGATCCAAACTTCAACCTTTCTTTAATATCATCTTATTCCATTCACCTTATCATTCCATTAATCAATCTCCAAAAATTTACATAATATCTTCCATCAAATGTCTCTGGAACCAGACAAAAGGGATCTCCTGTGCATCTGTTGCATCTCACGCTATTCATGTAGCTTGCGTCGTTGTTGTCCTCGTCCACCGTTCCTCACTTTTCTTGAGTTTATTCGAATAAAAGCATCTGCAATCTGCACCAATTTTGTTCATTCAAACAGCAAGAGAGATGACTAATCTCTCTGCTCTTGTGTGTGACTTGTGCTAGTCTCTGGAGACGAAGGAGCTGAGATGGTTTAAGAAAAATTGGAGATCAATTGTCAAGTTTATTTTTGTGAGTTGAAGAAATTAGTAAATTGGGGTGACAATTAAAAGGCTTGTTAACCTTTGGGTTGTTGTTGTTTGTTGTTTAAAGTTAATCTGTGTTGTACAGCCAAGGTGAGTAAATGTTTATGAGGAATATAATTTTTTTTGTGGTTTTTAGTTAAAATGGAACATTTTTTGGAGTTGATGGAGTTGATTGGGAGTAAGTCTTTTTATACTTGTTTAAATAATTTAATCTATTATCTTTAGGTATGGAGGAAATTATGGAAGAGGATCTTGCACCTGCTCCCGTCAAACACCGCCAAATGTACCCCATGACTGGTTCCCCCACCGTCTTGTTCAAGGTGGAAATTGAGGGGCGTATTATTGGTGACCCCGGAAATAATGAGAGGGGTAAAGAGTTTACAAAATTCGGTCTTTTCACGAGCAATGGGTCGGTTGCTGTGTACGATACTGAGGTGAGTGGCGTTTTATTACATGACCTGTCTGTTGTTTTTGTCATTTTATTTAACTATTTCTTTCTTTTTTTAATCGTGTCTACTTGATTTAAATCATAAATAGTCAATTAATAATAGTACTGGCTAATTGTTTTCAGTTTTGGCACCGAAGCTACTTGAGATTCAACTCGTATCAAACGAATGTCGTATGGGGCAGGTTGGTGTGGGAGAGCAATCTTCCTGAGTTGCTTACTTTCGACATCACGACTGGCCTTAAACTATATAAAGTTGAAACTATATCAACCTCCAATGACGATGGAACCGTGATCATTGATACAATTAAACGGAGACCTTCTGAATTTGTGATTAAGTATTCAAAAGACCAATCATCACCTTTGTGTACGCCGCATCTTTGCAGGAATGGAAGTGTTCTTTTCGGCGTGGGGGGAAATACGCTGATGGTGGCCTTTAGCTCGCAATTTCTTGATGAACCCACTACCCTATCCGTTAAATGTTTCCAATCGTGTGTAACCGCAGTAAGTGAGCTGTCAACTGTCAACCCAATGACGCTTTCCATAATATGCGGGACTCAAGATGGCCTATTGAGAATACTGGAGTTTTCCCCGACGAGACCAAAGAAAGTTAATGGAAAGTTTATTGACCGCATAAGCATCCCTCGGATTGGTAAGGATAAGGAAAGGCAACCTTATTCAACTTGGATTACAGTCGTTGACGACGTATTCATCGTTGGGACCAGTGAAAATTTCTTGTACGTTATAAAATGGCCTTCTATGCAATCCTGCAGTTATGTCTTGGGAGCCGCTTTAGGAATAGAAAACTCATTATTGAAATATCAGAGCAAAAATCTACTTGCAGTAAATCATCGTAATGGAAGAATTGCGATTTTGGACATTGAAGACATGAAACTGACAATATTGCTGAAGATAACTGATCTAGAAGGGAAAACTGGATGTGGGTCTTTACTCTTAATTAATGAAAGAGTAGATGAAAAAGGGGACTTGTATCTAATAGCAGGATTTGGTGAGATGACATTAATGATCTGGCGATTAGGATTCAATTCCGATGGTGAGCTGAAGGTGTTGGGTGGGCCTCGAAATGAAAAGGATGGTCTTGCGTTCAAATTAAATTCAGTCGAGGAGGCTATTGAGAAAGCCGAAAAGAAATCATGAATTCTTCGAAGGGTATAGAAAATTTTTTTCTACTTAAAAATATAATTATCTTGTGTATAGATGTACTCATATTTTAATTTCTGATAAATTGTTAATGTCTAGTCGTAGAAATGTTCCTAAGTTACCAAAACGTAAATAGTCTATTTAATTATTTAAGAATGTTTTTACAGAGTTTGATTTTCTTACCATATTCCTCTTGTAATCTCTTTATGATTTCGAATTTACACTAATGAGTTTGAAAAATTATTTGTTTTGTACGAAGTATTGTACATTTAACTAAGCACAATCAGAATGACAATGGGTAACGAAGATTAATACATTATATTTTTTTATGTAAAAATGCTCCGTAAAGATGAATGTACCAATAAATAAATGATTTAAAGTACCATTAACTCCCTCTCGCTCAAACTGATCATATGTATATGTTTTATATATTACGGTTATTATTAGTTCTAATATGCAATTATATTTTTTACAATATTTTTTTTAATTGTCAAGACGATAACGATTGTATGTAATACATAATGCATATATATTATTATTATTATAAAATTGGATTAAGTCTTCACTTCACTTGCATTTTGATAATGAGCTTAAACATAATATTTTAAATAAGAAACAAAAGTATTTTTTGGCGTAATTAGTTTTTAAAACAACCAAGGCATATAATATACATTATATTCTTATTATTATAGAAATAGTGATTGTTTTTCACACAGAAAAAAGATTTACTATTAATTATTAAATTGCATTATTAACAAGACCATTATTGTGTTGTGTTTGATCCCGAAAATTTATTTATTTTTTTGCAAAAGTTAATCATTTTTTTTCGTCGTCTATTGTGCTGCATATTATACATCGTCATCATACCAATTATAATAACAATAACAATTATTATGTGACATTGTCAAGTGCAAAGATCATTTTTTTCGAACAAAGAGTTCTAGAAAGTATAATAGTACATATTACTAAAAAGTAAATTATTATTAGTCTTTATTATCATTATATATTTTTTGCAACAAAGTGATTGTTGTAGTAGTAAAAACGGGTTCTTGGATTATTGTATATAATTCCGCATTATTTGTTTAAAATAATTATCAATTATGAATTATTATTATTATTATTTTTATAAAAATGAATTTTTAGAGAAGAATGCACTTCTTTTTATTTTTTCGTTGTTGTTTCGTGAGAGGTCTTTCCATTTGCTGGAACATACGGATTACACGCACGAGCTCGTGGAACGCTTGGTCTACATTCATTCGGAGCTTTGCACTGCATTCAACCAATGGAATTCGGAGCTGCTTGGCTAAATTTTGCGCTTCATCCCGACCAACCTGCATAAGTAAGCCATTAAATGTCATCATAGTTAAGGTCATAATTTAAAAAAATAGAATATACCTGCACATAATTTCTGTGAGCTTACCACGCGCTGACTTTCCAGGTCGGATTTATTGGCAACAATTAGCATAGGGAACTCGTCACGATCCTTAACGCGGAGGATCTGACGGTGAAATTTGGTAATTTCTTCGAAGGAAGATCGTTCGGTGACGGAAAAGACGAGGAGGAAACCCTCTCCAGATCTCATATACTGTTCTCGCATAGCACTAAACTCCTCTTGGCCGGCTGTGTCCAAAACTGAAAAATGCAATAATCCCACATTAATTTAAACTGTAATAATATTTTGCAAGGATAACTATAAAATTTAAAACAACTGTGTCTCTACTTACTGTCCAGTTTTGCTGGCACATCGTCAATGACACACTGTTTGGTGTAGGAATCTTCAATTGTTGGGTCATAATCCTGAACAAAGTAACTCTGCAAAAAAGCAAAATAAACGCTCGTAATACAAGTTATTAGACACCTACTAATCATGTTACATATTATATATGCATTTGTCATAATATAGTAGCTCATGCCAAAATGAAATCTATCATCATTTTCATTTTTTTAAAGTGGCTCATTAACATCTTTTCATCTTGTGTGTTCCCATCCAACACGCAGTATGTAACTCTGTGAAATTGTAGAGCACACAGTAAAAATGGATCATGTAACACAAAAACGGCAAATAGCATCATCCCTCTCATTTAAGACAATGGGTTAAAAAAGATATGTAAAATGTACAAACTGATGATAACCAAGTGCCTCTTATCCACTACACAGAAATGAGATTTTTTTTTGGTTTGGCATCTCTCATTTCCTTTTTATTTCTACTTCTGCCATTTTTATGTGTATGTCTCACCCCAGTTCCAAATATGGTATTCTTATAAAAAGGGCGTTTTCATGTCTTTGCAGCAGCAGCAGTCAATGTCCAAAAAAATATGTTAGTTTTCTCTCTGGTTTCTTATTTCTTTTGTGAGAAGTGGTGGCATTGATAACAGACAGAGATTTGCCTATAAATGAGCAACAAAGATGAATGCAAAGTAACAAGAGAAGATACTTATATAAGCTATGCGTATGCATATTTTAGTGGCTTTTTCTTATCCGCTTGCACGCACATCACCATCACCACGTGCACAAAAATTTTCATATAATTTCCAATTAGTTATGAAGATGATAAACATGGAATATTACGTAGGCAGTTTAAAATTAGAAAATTGCTGGATTTTTAGTGTCTTTTGTTGACTTTCTTGGTGTCACTTTGAAAGACCTGTGATCTGTGACTGTGACTGATTGTGGTCTGATATATTGGGATTCCATGCATACCACATGAATATATATATATATAGAATCCAATAAACTGAAAGCGTTATGTAAGAGCAAGAATTTATTATCCGAACGCCATGTTTCTGTTTTGTAAAAATTTGTAAAGCCTTAAAATAAATCAGACTACAAGAAGCTGTCAATTTGGATTGGTGAAAGATTTAAATCGTTGAAGCTAACGCGAGAGGATTGAAAAGTGAAATATACAAAAGGCGTTTGCTATAAATGTTTAATTTTACTCGCTTTTCTGCCATAATAAACAATCGTTAAGTATTCAGTATTTTTTTTAAACCTGTCACGTGTAAGCATAAAGCCCTATTAATTACTTAACTACTATACTACTCTGTATTTCCGCATGGCTTACGACAATAAAAAAATCCCCGATTTTTTCTCGTGGTTTTTAAGAGTGTCGTAGCCTCGAAAATGAAAACACCCCGGAATAATAAAAATGCCAAGTAAATGATGAATTCACAAGGAAGTCCGTGCAAATCTCACATGATGCATTACTAATCATCAAAGTGAAATAAAAAAATTATATTACCAATAAAATGAAAAAAACCCGAAAAAAATCTTTCAGCAAGTTAATTATAACAAGCGTGTATAGTTTAAAGACTTTATTGTTGTTCCGCTTTAATATGCAACCTTGTAAAAAATTACTTGGTTCTCTTCTACACATCCTTCTTTTTTAAGCATCTTCCGTTCCATTTCATAAATCACCGTTCAAAACTGCCCACAAGTCTATAATATTGGCTTGGCTAACTAAATGGAACACGGTTATTATTTTTTTGTGTAAAAAATCATAGTCTCAGGTAGCCCCACTGGAGATTCTATTTTGGAAATTACAATCCCTGCTCCCCTCTTTGTATAGTTTCAAATATGTTATTATTATGTAACAGGTTTTATTACAAGTTTATATTTTCTTTTGCCAGTATACATATTATTTAGTATACAAGATTACACAACTGCTATACATCAGCCATGGTCAGATCATATAGCTAGCAGCAGTACTACTTATTATAATATAGTTAGTCTTGTAGGCTTTTATATTTTTTCACTTTACAAATTAAATCTTTTTGGCAATGCCATATGCAAATACAGTAGCTATTTAGTAGCAAATAAGCCACACGCTTTGTGTATCCCCTCTTTCATTTTTGCAAGTCAACATTCCACACACACGCACGTTCCTTATTATTATGCAAGCAAAATTTCATAATATACAGCCCAACTGAACATTTCAATTTAACAAACATGATCATCATCATCATCATCCCACCAGCTACCACATCACCACCACACACTACTAAACCAATAATGGCTTACATGAATGTTATTAAAAATATCTGTGTCAATATCCCAGACACTATCTTGTCTACTAGTTTACTAGAGTCTTTTTATACGTAAACATTAGCCACGCCAACTTTCACGGCAAATATACTTGTATAATAAGCAATATTAAAAAAAAAATCTTTAGGATTTCTCTCTCTGCTCTGCTGCTACTGTCTTTCGAATAAAAAAAAACATTTAAAACTCTCTCGAGCGTGTTTAGTAAAGCTATATAATGTTGGCTTGTCCTTCTCTAAAAAAATGTTTCCTCCTCGTGTACGAAAAAATTTTTTAATATCCATTTTCCAAAATCCGATTTCGGTGCTAAGGAAAATATATACATATAAATGTGTCAAGTTGATGAGCAAGAGAGCGGGGTAATAATAATAACAGTAAATGAATTGATTTATTCCTTTGTTCGCTCTTTAAATCACTTGCAGAGGTTTGTGAAATGTCACAGTCGTAAATATGGACGTGTGGCGTGGCACAAGGAAATTAATTTTATTTGCGAAAGGAGATGATGAGACTCTTGAGATATATTATGCAGAGATTGTATATCGATAAGACGATGTAAATCTTCAGATAGTATCTTAAGCAAGCCGTTTGTGATGATGGAATATTCAAATGTGACAATGAAAATAAGTGCCATGAGTAGCTAATATAAAAAAATGTATGATAAATGTTTTAGCCAACTTTTCCAACAAAAAAATGTTCAATTGGATTGGAAAACCGTTAATAAAGTTGGTGTGTTCTCGACGAGAGAACGACGACAGCCCGGAGGTCGGTGGTGGTGTTGGGATTTTCCCCGTTTTTTTCTTCTCTCTCATGGGGATCAATCATATATCGGTTATAAAAATACCTACACAAGTAGTGTACAGCTAATCACATATTATTATGGTAGATAAGACGTTTTTTTTAAAAAAAAAAGGATACCAGTAAATTGATAGTATCATTGCTACTGTTATGTCTATATGTCATGATGTTCATGTGGTTTGGCAAAAGGATGAAGAAAAAAAATAAGCTGAAAGTGTGCAAAAATTGAAATCTCAATATATATTTTTTCTGCAAAAAAATCTGTCTGTCTGTCTGCCTGCGTGCTGCTTTGTGAAATGACTCCTGTCTGTAGTTTGTGTAGATTGGTATTTGATTTAAGCTCGTTTTCTACTACAACAGCTTATATAGTTTTTCGGTAACGTAATATCTAGTACTACATATTATTGGAGTGGTTCCAACTAGGTTGTTAGGACATCAATATTACTATGTGCAAACACTACACAAAATGCAAGTCTATATATTATAGCACACAGAGTGTGGTGATATTCATTGAATTGCTAGTAGTCTTTTTGGGGTTTTTAAAAAAATGTTGAAAGTCTTCAAAAATCCGTGTAGGTATTTAAATATTCTGTGTAGCTTGACGATGATCTCTAGAGGAAGAATAATATTAGCAGCAAGGAAAATAAGTGTAATTTTTCCCTTTGCCCCAGTGGGGAGAACAAAGTAATCTGTCATAGTCACAAGGCATATAATATTAAATATTATTATGGCTTTCATGTAAAATTCTTTTTATGGTGTCAATGGGACGTAAAAAATTGACAATAAAAAATAACGCACGGTAAATTAATACCAATGACGATGGTTAAAAAATGTGCCATATTTGGTGGTCTCGCTTCATTGCGAACAAAAAAAAGAGCCACATTGGCATTCCTAACGGCAACAGTAAGCAAAATGAGGCACCTGTGCGTGTGTGCAAGATTTGTGTGTGATGAGCTGCAGGTGTAAATGAGTCAAGTTAAAGGCATGTTTATGTAGCATCATCACCACCAAAGCATTTCTGGATTTGACTCCATCCTCAAAAGTCAACAATGAGTCATGAGCACTATTCATCACCAAAACTATTCATGAAGAGTACATACACTCATTCCTTTCTTTTTGCAGAAAGCGTTAAGAATTGCAAAAATGAAAAGAGAAGTCTATCTGGCTTGTTTTGCATCGCCTGACGAGTCATGACGGACGCGAGAGAGAGAGAGACGACAGTGTAGAAGAAAAAGGGAATCAAGTTTAGCCAACTAATTTACATATAGTTTTGTTCTGGACATTTATTTTAATTTTTTTTGTTCTCTTCACCTCTCAGCAAAAATAGTAGAGCATTCGCATATCTTTTAGAGTTTGTGGTCATTTTTGTTGTAGATCTCTTGTTTACACCCACATTGTTTCAAGGTAGTTTTCCTACAGCATCAGGAGCGACAACGACCGCATTGTCATTTTTTATGTTATATTATTATTAGGTATGCCATTATTATCACGGCGGCAATAGGACCTGTGTGTTCTCTGACACCTACACATTATCATCAGATCTATAATGAATTGGAGTTGACCACGGACTCAACTTTTTGTGTACCTCGCTTCTGCTGCCCTTCGCGAGTAGTTAATCTTTGAATATTTTTTAACATCCTTTTTTTCACTAGCTAACCAAGTGCTCCAAAATTAGGCAAGTTTTCATTTGACTTGTACTGACTCATCATCTTCTAATCTCGTCACCATCATCCCTCGTCAGTTTTACTTTATCGCTGTCTTGATGTGCTTTAAGCCATGTAGGCAATTTTTTGTTGTTGATGATGTCATAAATCGCCAATTCGCCAAAGAATGATCAGTGCCTGGCTTGGCTATAGCTTATCATTGTCAGCAGGAGGAAGCGTTTTATATATATTTTTTACACCAGCAGCGATGACCGTGAGACATGCGCCATTAATATATAATAGGTACTATCTTTAGGCATGTAGGTAGTTAGTTAGCTATCCTCTGAGAGATTTCCTCCACCCACTTTAACAAGCTTACTCACTCACCTTCTCCTACTCCACATTATTTCCTTACAAAAAAAACTTTTAAATAAACTACACATTTAATTATATGTAGTTTTTTCAAATGAATTCATGTAACTAAAAATATAATGAAGAAAGTTAGTTCATCTCTCTCTCATCTTCCACCGCCATCCACCTCTGCTCTGCCGCTTTCTATATATATCTGTCCATGTTTAGTCATGCGTATTATTGCAATGATGTAACATTCTTCTACTAATGTCCATCAACAGTCTCTATATTGACATTTTTATGCCAACAAGTCAACTTTATATACCCCGACATTATACTCCATATATCTCCTTATTATTATTATACTCCAAACCAAAAGCCATGGCTCCATCATCAATATGGCATGTCTGTGTGTGTATGTGATTCTTGCAAACTTTTTTAAAATGAAAGTCTTACGTGCGTGTGTGCATTTTGCATAGATATTGAGCTCTAGCTAGAACAGCATGGCTTCATATCGGCATCCCATGGCATTCAGCAACAAAACAGCGTTTACTCCTTTTAAACCAATAACCCACACACACATCCACCCACGCAACAAAAAAAATGAAAGGGCAACGCTTTAAAATAAAGCCAGAGAGAGAGAGAAACAGCTATCCTCATCAAGTGGCTGTCTGCACTACCTACATGACTTACATTATCCGCTACAAAATTCCTTTTGGCTACACATTTCATTTTCTTAAATGTCCTTACAGATTTTTTTTCTTGGCTGACTTGGATTATGGATTTGCTTTGTCTCTATTTGCATTTTATTCAACGTGCCAGCCTATATATGTGCCTACATACCTTTCCTTGTCATGATGCCACCTGCAAATGTCCACCTCGTAAAAAAATATAAACGGTTTATGTCACTCAATACATGATTCAATTATTTTAAGCTTGTGTGCGAACACTTTATCGCCATCATGGCTTCCTGCTCTGTTCGAAAATATCCAGTTTGGAAATTGCATGGAAATCGCAATTTTTAAAAAAAAATTAACCTTATAAAATCATACAGCGTGAATACTACAACCGCCGCTGTCATCATCACCACGTCTTATCCCCGCCGCCATCTTCTTTTTCTCTCCTGTCATCTTATCATTCAACTCTCTCAATAATACTAATGTTTACTACTAAACTGTTAGTAAATCATAAGAAAAAAAATGTTCTCCACGAAAGCCGCCTTAAAAATATGCCTACATGTGTACACCTCAAGATACAAAAAATATGATAAAGATCTAATGTAACTTGGTAATATGGCAGTGAAAAAAATAATAATCATTTAATGGATTCTTTTTTAGCCAGTGTGTTGTAGAGTTCACAGTAGTTGGAAGCGGGGGTTGAGAGAGGTTGGAATAAACTGACAAGCAAAACACAATAATGATGCAATAATGATAGGAGTAATGATCAAGATGATGATATCATTATTTTATAGCTGACCTCTCTCTCTCCTCGCATTGTTCTTTTTTTCGTCTTCTTTCTAGTCTACTGACTATAATGCTGCCAGATTAGTACAAACTACATACTTAATATTATTATGTAGGTAATCATGATAATAAGTGAAAATCTACAAAAAACGGACTGCTGCTGAATAAATGGTAAAACTGACTATGCTTTATATGCTGCTGTGGTAGTGGTCATTGGTCCTCATTTTTGCCTCCTACGAGGATCATAATAATGAGAAGATGTTTTGGTGGTAGTGATAATAATAATAATGATGATGATGTGATGACGTGATTTGTACCTAATTCAATGTAGATATGTTTTATCTGTAACATAATAATAATAATGTGTGTGAATGATGCGAGAGGAACTGAAATAGTCTAGAAGAAGCCTGTTCTTTGCGTGCGTTTTAAAGAGAGGTAATATTTTTCCACTTGTTTTTTTCCACTTCAGGGGAAAAAATTCTCAGGTGCCCAGGTATACTAATGCCGACTTACATACTGTATAGCTGTCTATATTGTCATTAAGCTGTCAACAGAATTTTTTTAATAGAATGGAATCTATAGACAAGAAGGATGCGCGAGAGGTATAATGAATAAGTAATATTAATCAATTAATGTACTTACCTGAATGAACTGAATGGTAATAGCAGACTTGCCCACGCCGCCTCCGCCGACCACAACGATTTTGTAGTTGGTGATGCTCGCCTTTCCAGCCATTTTTTTGTACGATAGTGTAATGGAGTATTGTTTTAAATAATGTTGATTGGATGTAGAGTATATAGAATGATGCGAAGTGATTTAAATAATAGCAAATTAGTAAATAATAATAAAGGCTGGGTTGGTAGTAAGGTGCTGTTGATAGTATCTGGAAATAAAAAGAGAAAAAAAGATATAAATATAAATCGACCTTTAAATACGATCAGTCAAAAGGATCATTAGAAAATTCATGTGGTGATGTATCATTTCACAATTTAAAGCCTTACTATACACTAATGATAATACGTTGACAGTAAAAGTCTACCAAACGTCTCTTCGTCGGGCCTCAAGCCCCAATTATATTAAATTGACAATTAAAAAGAGTCACCACTCTACTAGAGTTACATTTTTACATGTCTTGCCTTTTGCATAAAAAAACTTCTCACGTTACTCAAAGATGAAGAGATTAATGAAACTCAAACACCCACACAAGACCATTATATATTTCCTTCTAACGCCAATTTGTTTTAGATTCCAATTATCAATAACTTTTAACTCTAAACTTAACAAATATACTACTTTCATTCAACCATACTTCCTCCTCTACACGAAACTCTTGAACGAAACAGTTTAGCAGACAAATTGAAAAATAAAATCCCTCAAAGAGCTACTTTTTCTGACGCGCAATAAAAATAATGATTTACGTAATTTACATAAAATCCGTTACAAAATATCGTCATTCCGATTTGCCATTTGCCTATCGAAATAACTTGGTAAAGAAAACATACATACGTCGATGATTACAAAGTAAACGAACATCTAGATAGTATCATTACGTGTGGAAATTATTGAGAATTTTCACTCTTTCCATCTATCAGACTATATCTGTCCAGAAGCTCCATTTACTACGTATTAAAAGGGGCTACCGTGTAATAAAATGACTTTTCTGCGGTTTCTGAAAACTGAAATTGGAAAACTATTTACCAACCTAGTACACATTTATTCCTTCCATAAGAATTATACAAAAACAGGAATTCGCAGTTTTCTCTCTTATGACGTTATTTGATGAAAGCACGTGTGCAGAGTGAGTAGACAGTATAATATTCCATCTCTCCAGCAGCACAAAGGCAGCCTTCACAATAATAATCCCTGTATATAGCCACTACACGCCAAAGAGAAAATCCATCCAACTTTGGCTCATACCACCCCGACATTTTCTGTCATGTCAACAAAGAGAACTTGCCTTTAACCTCTCTATCCATCCATCAACCCACAAAATCTAGCGTTTTTTTCTGGAATATATTTTGCAACTGCTTATATCTGCTTATATTTTTTGGTAGCAGCTTTTTATGATAATGTGATTGCATTTTCATAGGAAAAAACCGTTGTTTCACTCTCTCGAGTAATTCACAATTATGCAAATTTCCCTACCAGATCCAATCCAGACACTCTCAAAGCATAATTTCATACCTGGTAAAAATATACATGCACTAAAAGAGATTCAATACAAAAAAATATAATTTACCAATTTTCCAGGAAATGTTCCAGGACTCCTCTCCAGTTCAGTTCAGATAATTTCTCTTGTAGAATATTTTAAAAAATGTGTATATATGTAGTCTATTTAAGCTGTTTTGTGCTTTTCTCACTAAAATGACTTTTAGAGCACGTACGCACAAAGTTTTAATTATTTCCACTAACAGCGTATCTAGTTAAGTTGCTTGTTTGATGGAAGAAGAAGAAGAGATGCTGGTTTCGACAAGGTGATAAGTAGTAAATGAAAGCCGGTTCCATTAGGAATGGAAAACGCCATAATCATCAGAGTGAGAGATGAGCTGAGAACAAAAGTGAATACAAACAAAAAAAAAGCTGTGGATGTTGTTGGATGAAAGCTTGTTAAGTTGATAGTGTTTATGAGGCTGCTCTCTGCTAATGGAACTCAATTTCAGGAACTTTAACACAACCACCAACAACAACGTCACTATATCTCTACTCACTAAACTGCTTCTCTATATAGAAGTACTTCTCTTGCATAATAATAATAGGAATAATAATAATAATAGTAATAAGTTGCGTTGTTTTAATGTTGCTGCTGCTGCTGCTGCTCCTGAGAAGAGTTGCATACATTAAGTAAATAATATTAGATGATGACAAGCTCTTCTCTTTTCATAATGTTTTCATGTCTCTGTGTCGTCTGCTGCTGCCACTTCTGGTGTGGTTTTGGTTTTCCCCTTTTTTTCTCTTCTGGTAATATATAATGATGATGATGATGATGAGAAGGCTTTATCTTCGGATGCTCTGGTCCAGTATATTAGTTAGTTGTAGAAGGTAAAATGAAGAACAAGCTGCATACTTAAATGTGTCGTTGTAGAGGAAGGAAGGTAACTAGCAGTGCTTATCAATTTATCTTATCATTTAAGAAACTAATACCCAGTTTGATTCACTGTCTCTATAAAATCACTGTTAAGATAGCACTTTTCTTCTCAAGCTGCAATAGTAGTCTTAGTCCATGTAAAACAGGAAATTGATTGACAATATATTTTTTTCTACACGGAGAAAGTCAAATTGTTTCTATTCATTGATCAATTCATAAAACAAGCTGTCATTTTTCTTTGCATACAATAAAACATAAACAATATTGCATTTAAATATCATATAAAAAACAGCACTTTCTTTTTCGTGCCGGCACACGCAATATATTAACTTTTTTGTAATCCGATTTTTTAATAGGATAAGCTAAGTTGACGTGTGTTCACACTTTTTTCTCATTGCCAAAATATCCCTTCATTCTAAATAATATAACATATATTTAGCACACCAAAAGAGATCTCTGACAGAGAGAACCGAAGAAAGAAACGCGGATGTACACAAAGGAAAAAAAATTATTATGGAAATGAGAATTTTTATTTCAAGTCATTCGACTCTTTTGACTATTGGATCATGTGTATATATTTGGATGCTGGTGATGATCTCGTCGACAACAACGACCACGGGAGGATATGGAAAGACTGACTGAATGTGCTTTGTGCAACTCAGCAGCCGCGGCTCCTGCTCGGTTCTGTGGGATAGGTTTTTTTCTACTCTCTCTCTCTTAAATGAAAAGAGAAAAAAAAAGATTGACTTTATATCCGTGTTTGTTGAGGTTGGTTGGTTGTTACGTACAAGAAGAGATGCAATGACGTGTTGATGACAATAATAATGTGACAATGCACAATATTCCTTTCATCATCACCATTTTTTTTCTATTATTATTGTTAAGTACACATTTAAGTATAACAAAAATATATATATTCACGTCATTGCTCCTGCGCGCGCGGCTCTCTGAGCTTATGAGCCACAACAAAATGTTAAATATGCATCTTTTTTCTGTATTATTGCTTTGATGATTGTTGTAACGCTGACGAAATGTGACTGACGTGAGGTGACGACGATGATGTGAAGGAGTCGAGATGGAGTTGAATAATGAATGGATATTCTTTTTTTTCAAGATTTCTTGTATGTGTGTGTGTTAAGTTGCCCCTGCAGTGCATATAACAATAATAATTACAATAATAATCATGCAAAATGGTACAGATAACAATAAATATTATGAAGATAGATATATATATAAAATAAAAAATATGTCTTCTTTTAAAAAAATATTATTATTATTATTATGCTGCTCACTTTTATATAATAATAATATGCACATCTACACTCGTTCGCACACACATACACAACAACAAGAGCACACACAAAAGTTCACACATGCAATGACGATGATGGCAATAACGGGCTTGTCTGTACGTCTACGTCTTCTTCTCGCCTGCCTGCTTCTGCCAGGCTTTTTTCCTTCTCCGTCACACGTATATTATTATTTATTATAAAAAAGTATGCTTTGCAGCTCCTTCGCTGTTTAAAATGTGTGTGCCTGGCCATGCAAAAGAGACGGAGGAGGAGGACGATTCTATTCTAATATGATATTATTCCGATGATGTTGCATCCACAAAAAAGAGAGAGGTTTGCCATGTTCAAAAGTTGGTTCAGAAAAATAAAATGTTTATATGTGACTGAATGACTGACTATGGTTTTCCTCGTCAACATGACGAGATGATCAAAACCAAGTATGTAAGCAAAGCTAAAATTGGTTCAAGTTGAAGTCGACGAAGAAGGAGCCTCATCGTTATCATCATCGTCATGATCAATCTCCATAAACATCGTCGTCATCATCATCATCATCGCTGCCACCACCACCACATATTACACTTCTCATGTGTGTGTATGAGGAGCCACAGAAATGCTTACATATAAAATGCCAATGCATGCAACAAGCAGCAGCAGCATCATTCCCTCAAAAAATCTCCTCTTTGGCCTGGCTTATTAACAAGAACATCCCCATCGTCGTCGTCGTGGTCCTCTCTTTCCTTTTTTTCCCTTTCAAGTTTTTGTAAAATAATAATAGTCAAGTAGCAGCAAGCAGGATCACACATACATAGAAAACAAGTATGTATGTGTGTGCACAGAAGAGAATAAGAAGAAATAATATTCTTAACAACTGAATATTATTTTACTTCATGTCTTCAAGACCGACTGCACCCTCAATCCTCAGCAGCAGCGTCTTCAACATGCCAGTAAAAATGTGTAAATAAATAAAGACAGTCGGAGTGAGAGGAAAGAAAAGAAAAAAAAATCCCTACATGATGGCATGGCAAAATACAAAGTATATATAACTGATTTAGCAGTTAACTCCTTTTTCCACCATCATCATGGCATACACGTTGAAAAAAGGCAGAGGCATGCATGGCAGAGAGTAAAGTAGCATTTACCTTCTTCTAGATAGATAACCCAAACGTGAAAAAAAGATTTTTACATGTTATCAGAGAGATGCTGATGATGATGAAGAAGAAGAAGGAGCTACTATGTAAAAAGACGGCTAATACTACTAGCAATGATGATAATGGTGGTGATTACTAGTAGAGAAATATATTAATATAATGATCATGATAAGAAGGACCATGTGAGTATGTGTACTGCTGCTGTTGCCGTTGATGTTGTAAAGCATGTAAAAAGAGTGACTTTGTAGTAAATTATATTGGGATCCTCCTTCTTTAAAAGTTTCCTGCTTGTCTTTTTCCTCCATAATAATGTGTGCTATATGGCATTGCTGAAGAAAAAAACTTTCATAATAAGATGCAAGGATGTGTATATGTACATGTTATGTAGTATGTTTTTACTAACAGTAATTACTAATTTTTTTTTCTAACAGAGAGTGGCGTTCTTTATGGCGTTTTCTCTCTGGCTAGAAAAAAAACGAGTAGAAAGAAACTCTCGCCTTTTTTCTCTCTCTAACTAATAGAGAGAGGCTTCCAAAAGGGAAGAAAGGGTTGTCGTTGTTGTAAATACACACGTACTCCGTACATAAAAGCAATTAATGGATCGATAATGCTTTTAAAGAGAAAAATGCTTGATAATATAGTTTAGTTAAAAGCCACATGGGCTCTCATATTATATTATGCATGTGTGTGTAGTACACACTTTTGAAAGCAACAGTTGAGCTGTGACAGTAGGTGGAAAAATTTCTGTGTATTTATGTCTCGTTTGCGTTCCCTTGTCCAAAAAAGATTCTTTTTTCTTTAAAGAAAATATTCTTTGAGCTCCTTGTATGCATTTTTAAAAGGAAAAAAAATCTCTTTCTTTCTGCAGGTTACATGTATGAATGTGTGCACGGTTGGAGTAGTCACATGGCAGGAGCAGAAGCAGTGAAGAAGAAAAAATGTCATGAAAAATAATAATATTCACCTATAAAACAAGTTTATATGAAGGAGAAGGAAAAAGAGAAAAGAATCTGAATTGAAGAATAAATAAAGCTTGAAGCAATTATTATTGCTGTTTGTTAGCGCAAAGCCATAAAAATTATATAATGGTTAATAGTTGTTGTCAAGCTCGTTAGATTTTCAACACGTTATACAACTACACATTTTTTTACCGTTAATAATAATAAGAGTAGTAACAAAACAATAAACATTTTTCATGTGTTACAGCGTGTATAGTTAACAAGGCATTTATTATTACTAATCCGCTCTAAAAAAATTTATGTTCTCGGGCTCTATTTATGATAAATAATAAGGAAATAAAGAAGAAAGGGGGAGGAGAAGGAAACCAGAGGAAAAATAAAGAGAGAGAGAACCCTTTTTTTAAATGAAGTGACAAAACTAAAATGAACAGTGAAATAAAAAAAATACACGCGCATTTCATATAACCTTAGCATACACACATAAAAATGAGCAATTCTCTACGTTAACTTTTAACTGTTTTTCACGGTCCATTCTTTCTTTCCACACAGAAAGAAATGCTCAAAAAAGCAAACAGTCGCATTACATATTATACCTCACAATTTTCTTTTATTCTCTTACATCTTTACATATCATTTCTACACACATAAATACATGAATCTTTCCTATATACAGAGTCATCGCATAACTGTAGTTTGTTTTTTTAGCAAGTGTTTTTACACATTGGACACTTCTTTCTTGCTTGGTATAATCACATCATCGAATTTTGTATCACACAAGCCATCAAGAAGATAGAAGGTCCAAAAAAAATTGTTAAATGGATTGACGACGACAACGAGAGGAGAAGGATGTTCATGTCAGTAGTGTTCACCGTTGTTTTACTTAAACTGATTTGGAGTGTATGTACGCTCTCTCTCTGCTTTTAATTTGGAGGAGGAGGCCTGTGGAAATGGAAGAAGAAAACGAGCGCATGCATATATAAAAAAATGTTTTTGATGTGAGAAGATGCTTCTATACGACTGCAGTTAAGATTTTAAGAGAAAGGAAAAAGCAACGAGGGGAACTAAAGATCTACTCTCTGTTGTGCACTATGAAAAGGAACTATAAAGGAGAGGTTTATGTAAGATGATGTGATGATGATATCGTTGGCAATAAAATGAAATAAAAACAGCAATTTGCAATGCAATGGAAGAAAAAAAAATAGTGGCTTTTTGAATGGATACACATAGGTAAAAGATATGTGGGTAGGTGGAAATGATGGTGGTGTGTTGCAAAATAAAAAGGCACACACATCACATGTGTGAAAGGAGGAGACGAGAGAGGTGATGAGGAAGATGCTATAACATTTTTGTACGGAAAATAAAGTTTAACCCTTTTTTCTTTTACTGAGAGATAATAATATTATTATATGCTGAGAGAAAATAAAGGAAGGAATGGAAAAAGAATCTTTTCATTTCCCTCAGTCATCATGATCATAATAGTAATGATCACCGCATCACACACAGAGCATTATGATGATTCATAAAAAAAATTTGTTCAGTACACTGGCTATCCATTTTTTTTGCAGTGGTGCGTTCAACATAAAAACATAACGAGCAAGAGCGAGTGATAGTTTATTTTAGAGTGAAAGGTTGGGAACTCTTCTCTGGAATTATTATTTTCTTTTATGTGTGTAGCGCATGCAAAGGTAAAACATCATCGGATTATGACAATTTCAGCATAACAGTATGGTAGAGAGGGAACTGTGTATACATAAATATTGAAGTAGTAAAAAAATTATTTTTTCCTTGTCGGAATAATCATGGAAGGCAGCTGCGCAAGAGGATGAGGAGGCCGTAAAAGTAATTTTTTGCAAAATAGATAATGCTGTAATGTGTGACGAATGACAGAAGATGATGGGCATTGTATCCCCGCCCGCGCGAAATTAATAATCTTTTTTCCCCAATTAGTTACACCAATTAAATGAATGATTATATAACTAGTTAGTTATATTTTTAACGACTGTGGTAATAAAAATCACACAAAAAATTACTTCCTCAGTGTAATTTCAAAATGTTCCTTTGGAAAGACTCCATACAAAGCCATATACCCGTTGATGCACAGCAGTTACTCATTTATTTTAAATGATCATTTGGTCAATTTCTTTAACAAAAAGCAAAAGTGCGTACACACGCAAAATATTTTAGTAAACATTTTTATGCATAAGCACGTACATCAACAAAGCAGTTTTTTACACCACTTTGTTTTCATATAAGCACAAAGGCTAAAAAAATGAATAATTTTGTGCGTTACATCAAACATCTCACGAATAACTGCAGCCCCCACTCAGCCAAAAGTGGAACTCGTTCCTCTTCTCCTTGCAGCATTTTTCCAACGACAGCCATCCTTTTAGAATTTTCAAGCTTGCACGTCTAGATGGTACTCAAGTGGGATTAGCTAGCAAGACGCAAAATATATAT
This sequence comes from Coecobrya sp. COE2, assembly GCA_027743765.1. NCBI lineage: Eukaryota > Metazoa > Arthropoda > Collembola > Entomobryomorpha > Entomobryidae > Coecobrya > Coecobrya sp. COE2. Next base: position 26,920 of record JAHZMV010005479.1, read on the forward strand.
TTTTAAATGCAGCACAGAGCAATGTATATACCTACCTTGTCCACAAACAGTCTAAAAGTTAAATTGAAACTCTACACCAAGTCATGTCTGTGAATAGTCGATGAAAAGAGAGAGAGAGAGAAACCGTCCGATGATATTATGACGATATGATACGAAGAAATTACATAGCAACTAGAAAAGGAGAGAGAGAGAGAACCCTTCTCCCTCCTTCTCTCTTTCCTTTCCATGTTTCGAAAACCTGCTCCAGTAATACAATCCATAGAATTGTTACACGACATAACAAGATATTTCCACTTTTCCCCGCCGCTTTTCCACATCTCTGACTAACATTGCATGATACAACATTTTATTTCTCTCCACCTACCTCGCTCCCTCTTTATTCCATTGAAAAACCTCTGCTGCTCCATTATTTCCCTTTTTTTAAAGTTATGTAACATTTACGCAAGAAGAAGCTTTAGAAATTCAGCAGGCGAAAATGTATATGTGGAAAAGAGAGAAGCCAGTCAAGTGTGCTTCATACTTTCTAAATGCAACCAGAAAACATACATGCTTATGTGTATGTATTGCTCCATAAGTATTCACGGGAAACCAAAAAAAACTGTTCAAAAATATTGTGATGCTGGTGATGAGAAGCATTTTATGTTCAGAAAAACCTATTCCTTCACTTGTACAATTCTTTGCCCTCTGTAGAGCTGTGTGTGTGGTGATGGAATGAGATTGAAAAAAATTCTGAGAAAAACAACGTGATGCAGAAAGAACAAGTAAAGCAGCTTATTAGAGAGAGGGCTTATTCACTTGTTCTTCATTTGGAGGACGAGGAAGTGTTTAGGTTTTTACTTACTTTGGTTTTTTCCTCAAAACCATTATACCATTTTTCTGAGAAGAAGGATTTTTTTTAAGATGATGCATAAATATGGAATGATGGGGTGATTTGCTATAATAATATGTACACATCTTGTGTAGAAATGTATGAAAACAGGCATTTTTAGCAAAAATTTAATGTGATAGTCTGGAAAAGAAATAAAAAATATTGGAGAAATTGGTTTGGCAACTTGATTCCTTTTGACTTCTCCAGTGAACTATGTATATTTATGTATACACGCAGAGAAAACATACAAGTCAAACGGGAAAAAGAAGGAAAGAGACAAATAACGCGAAAAGTTTTTTTAGAGGGCTTCATTTTTCGCAACTTCTTATTTCTTCTGGGGGCTTTTTTATAGATGAAATCCTACATACAATAAATTTAACAAGAGTTTAGGTTTCTTCTGTACATTTTCTCTGGCATACTATATGCATTTTTGGTGGTGGTGGTGGTGCTGCTGCTGATGCTGGAAATAAATAAAACGTGAACGGAACAACAACAGCAGGAGTTGTGGTGGGGGTGTCTATATCTTTTTGCTGCTGCTGGAGAAGTATTGGATATTTTTGGTGGCATTTTTTATTCCAAAATAATATCCAGCACAACACACAAAACCGCTCCTTTGGCTTCCTCTCTCCTTCTACATAGAAAACCAACACACACAAGATGTTATAATAGAAAGGATAGGAACCGTTTAACAGATCATGTAAGGTTCCATTTAGGAAGGATAAGCCGAAGAGGAAAATGATTTTAAAAGTATTCTATTATATGATTATGCAATGCATTCTACGTTTTCCTCTCGTGTTGGCACTCGATTCATCCACAATTTCCTTCTTTACTTATTTTTCCTATAAGGTTTTCCTTTCCATTTTCTGTGTGTGTGTGTACATATGTGTGTGTAATACGCAGTAAGTTCTCTTGGCAACCTTTTATCCCGGTTTTGTATTTGCAGTTTAGTTGCTGTGGAGATTGGAAGCTTTATTTTCCGTGCTGCTGGTGGTGGTGGCTCTTTCTCGTCCATCTTTTTAGGTTTGCTGGCTGCTTCTCTCTCTGGCAAGTTTGTGTGGTGATGGAATGAACCGGAGAGAGCAAACAAGAAGCAAACGCGCCAGCAAAAACCAATATTCTAGAGATATATAACCAAAATGAAGCACAATATATGTGGATCATCTCTCTCTTTCTCATGATGAGATGCTGTTGAAGATGAGGAAATTGAAGTGGAATATTATTTAAATATATTATTATAAATAATCTTGAAATATGTATGTCATCTTTATAAACTACCTATTTTTCGCCCCTGCTGCTTTTCCACATTCTCTGTCAATTTCTATAGAAGACTGACTTTACATCCATCCGTTTTAGTGGATTTCACAAAAGAGTTACTAAATTCCAATACTACCATTTCTCCTGTCGTTACATAGGTAGGCAGCAGCAGCGTAGGAGCAGAAAAGTTTTAGCAATAAACATCAGCAATGGCAATAGTGGTAACAAAAACCAAAAACCCAGAACAATTATCATTAGTACACATGCGTCTTTTCTCTCCTCTCTCTCTCGCTCGCTCGCCTCCACTTACTCCTCAAACACATGCACATGATATTATCAAAATTTTGTGACTTTTATACATACATACCTACATACATTTTAGGATGCAAAAGGAACCTTTAGTTTTTACCTTTTGCTAAAAAAAAATTCCCAGTAAAGTCGCTCCTGTATAATATACCGCGGCGACCAACGGGGAACAATAAAAGGTATCCTTTCAGTTTTTGTACAAAAAGGCATTTAATGATGAGGGTATTGTTGGAAAAACCATAAAGGTAACAATGCTCACAGGAGCAAAGAGAGAGATGCTGCTGCATCATGGAAATGTGCAGGACTGACTGTTGTTGAATGACCAACTGTTTTTACCCTCTCTGCATTGTTAGCAAATAGCCAATAAATGCCTATACTCTCTCTACAGATATAATATTATGCAGCATGCATCCCTCTGCGTTTTATTTATTCAACGTTGTAGTTCAAAACATGATCTCATGATGATATGTCCATATGCATACATTTTTGTAGGCACTGTGTAATGTTAACTTGAACAAACAGACACATTATTATTTCAACAAGAAAGAAGAGAGAAAAAAAAACTTTACTTAAGTTTGCACACAGAAGAGATAGCCGTGGCTACCTTGCTTATTCTTTGTTGCTACCAGTTTTTGTATGTCGTTGTAAAAGAGGTAAAATCCTTTCAGTATGTCTGGTATAACTGTATATATAAGAGAACGCATCATCCTCATATCACCGCCTTTATTGGTCGTTAGGTACACAAGTAGTTATGTAGAAGAGAGAAGCTTTTAGTTAGAGGAGAGTGTTACCAGTTACATTTTTTAACTCGCTTATGCAACACATGTACAAATAACAGCCAAGATACCCAAAAGATATAATATATGTATGTATGGATGGATGTGTGGCACGCTGACGAGTTTGCCTCCTCTCTGGTTAAAATTCAAGTTAGCTGAAAGCTACCACAGAGAGCAGAAATTTCTTGCAGGGAACAATGCACTGTCTCAAAGTAGCTGAAATTATCCCCTCTAACATTTAACTAATCAACCACCAAACAAAAATATATCATTTAATTCACCTCTCCAAAGGAAATTACCTGTCTCACTTTCCCCCCCAAAAAAACTTCCTATTCCAAAACCCTCTTATTTCCACCCAACAGACAGACAAAGTTCCCTGGTGAAAGCATAAGGAGTAGCCCTTTTTAACAAGTTTTTAGCCAAGCTGCGTAAAAAGCTTGTATAAAGCTCTTTCTGGCATGGCAAAGCCTTTTCCTCTCCTTCCTTCCAATAATGTATCTTGAATCTTGCTTCTCTTCCCTATCTTATTTTTTATAGCGCTCTGCATGGAAGATATTACATCGCTACTAGTAAAACCTAACGTTGGCACAACCTAACCATACACACACCGTGTTTTTTCTTCTTCTTCACATGTATCCAAGTATCATCATATTATCAATAACATGCCTGCAAGAACAAGAGAGGTGCGTGCCTGTGCAATTCAAATGTTCACAAGAAAAGAGAATAGAGAGAACCAAACTATTAAATGTGTACATTTATAATATCCCTGTATAAATAAATGTATGTACATACATGTATCTCCTCCTGAGGGAAGAGAAAAAAAATATATCATCCTTATTCACCATCCTTTTCACAAAACATACATACAAGTTCACTCCTCACTCTCTACCTTACTATATCGAAAGGAGTAAAAAAAAGAGCGAAATAGTTGGAGAGAGAGAAACATAGAAACTCATAGAAAAAAAATTATATTACAAGTAAGTCGTCTCATCCCAGTAGTATATTCCTGGTTGATGGTGGATGATGATGGTGGTGGTAGTAGTGGTGGTGGCAAAAAGTGTGAAAAAAAATATCATCCTTTAATATACATTGTTAAATGCACAGTTTGTTATACAAGTAGAGTCAGGAGTAGAGAAGCAGTCGGTCAGTCATCATCATTTTCTTCTTCTCTTTTATTTTAATACTAAAACTTATTCATCATTCTCTCCTCATCATCCTCAACATTATCATCATCACATCATGAGGGGATACGATACGATTACGATTGAGAGTAAGTTTTATTTTATACATATATTTTTGCACAACAAGAGAAGGCAATGAATAAAAAAAAATAGCAGAAAAAAGTATACAACTCCACTATATAAAGTTAGAGCAGAGGAATAAAAAGAGAGCTCTTGTTTGTTAACTTCACTCTCCTTATAACTTACTATTGATAGTTTAGTAGTAAGTAGATTTTTTATGTAAAAATTGTTTAGAAGAGAGTTAAAACAGCAAAAAAAAATCTCTCTCTCGATTTGCTCTCTGTATATAAAAATAATATAAAAAAAGATCATCAGCATCATCCCCTGCTTATCATGCCAAACATCACACATAAATATATATACATACACACACAAGTTAAATAACAAACAATACTACATGTTGTTTCATGAGATGATGACGAGGATGATAATGTACTTGTTTAATATAAAAAAACTATTATAAATGGTAGTCAGTGGTGTAAAGTGTTGGTTTTCTTTAGTGGTAATATTAATGTATATGGAGTAACATACACACACAGAGAGGAATTATTGTTAAATAAAATTGTACATTAAATATGATCATCATCGTCATAACATTATAAAAAGCTGATAACCGTAATGCATTTCACATTTTGATCAGTCCGTCACACAGCCACCATAAGGCTGTGTGTGTGTAATAATAATAATGTGTGCAAAAAAATATGTAGAGAGTCAATCAGCACCACAAACAGTTTTGCACAGAAATAAATAATAATTTAATGATTTTTTTACTATTAAAATAATAGTTGTGTGTGTATATATAGAGATTATTTTTTGGATGAGCAATCAATCCTCATATATAGATTTGAAAAAAAAGTTAACTCTAGTTGGAATAAACAAAATGGTCAATTTTTTTTTATAATTGGCTGTAATATAGATGTAAATGATCAAAAGAGAAAAAAACAAGGACGTGTGCATGTGGACACGATCTCGTCATCATTTTTGAGTTATATCAGCAATTATATAAATATTAAGTAGCAACAGTGGTGACTCTGTGACGAGTTTATAATTATTTTTGCTGTTGTGGGAAAAGTGGAACATTATTTTTGGAAAGAAAGTGCAAATTGTTTGAAAATGATTTTTTGAATGAAAACTGGAGCAAAGTTACTAGTGTTGTCGGACAAGATGCGAAACAAAAAAGGATAACGGCTATAAGAGCAGAGGAGTGACCTGGGATTATTGACAAATGTTTTGGAATATTATGGATTTTTAATTATTATTATTTTTGGGAAAGGATGGTAATGATGCTGGTTACTAAGCAGACATTTGGCTCCAGCAGAAGAAAAAGGAACGGGAGCAGTAGTAGTGGGAGCAAGATGAGTAGTAATAGTAACTGTAGTAGTGATGATGAGGGAGTTGGAGTGGGAAACTGTCAGGCATCAGGTGCAGCAGCATTCCTTAAAAGTTGATCAGTTCACAAGTTCCAACACAAAAATAAGCATGTTTATTAATCTTCTCTGCTGTCTTCATGTTTCTTGCCTGGTTTTTCCTTGTTGCTCTCAATGTTAAAATTTTTTTAAAAATTTAATTGTCCAATTATCTCTATATGGTTTTTTAGTGAACGTGCGCGCTATCATATATAAAGTATATTGTTTTACACGCAGAAAAATGTTGAATGTTTTTTAAATGATGCAACACAACTCTATGGAATATATAATTGCTCTCTCATAAATATTTTAAAAATATAATGCACACTGTGTTTAAATTTATAGATAGTTACTGACATTTTATTTTAATTTTTTTTGAGACTAACGGAGAAGAAAGCAGAGAAAGAAATATTTTTTGCTTTTGGAAAGAAAAAACTTTCTCCGTCTCTCTCTCTTTCTCACGATCTCTTATTCTCAAAGTCAGTTAAATGTACAATTTTTATGTTCAGTTTTAATTATTGTTGCTGCTATATATATAAAACTGTTATAAATGTGTGTGTAATTTTAAGTAAGAAGGATAATATATGTACAATATATACCTCTGCGACTTTTAAACTATTATATACTCATGTCCTTCATTTCGTTATAGAAAAAGAGATCCTTTTTCAGTTTTGTCGTGCTTGAACATTTTTGACACAAAAACACAATCCAGAGATTATATACAATAATTGTTGTTGTTAATTGTTGCTGTTGTTCCCGTTGACAATAATTTTTTCAGTTTATAATTATTATTATATAAATCTCTCTCATGCTTTCCATTTTATTGCCTTGTTCCACCTGTTTGACATCCTTCTCCGTCATTGTTGTTGGCAGTGGTGACACGTGAGCAAAAACGAACAACGAGTTGTTTCATGCAAAAAAGTCATGATCTTTGGTAAAAACTTAAAACACTTCTACTCAAATTAAACTACACACAAAACAATTAATTTTTTTAGAGAGTTATCCTGAATATACTTAATTTCATTTTTTCATCAATCCTTTTTTATTTTTAACATATTTTATGTTGCATGTCCTCTTGTTGGAATGCTCTGTTGAATGTCATTTGTGTAGAGAAAATTATATAATTCATTGATTATTTTTAGTTGAAAACAAAAAAACATATATAAATTATTGTTTAATTACATTTATTTCCTTGAGAAACAATTAAAGTTTTTCTCTCGGTCTGTTTCTTTCTCTGTTGAGATTGAAGAAGGAGAAAGTACATTTTCTCTTTTATGTCTCTGTGTGCTAACGTTAAATGTTGTTCTTGTCATTTGTGCTAAATATGGTGACAGTTAGTGTGTGTTGTGAAGAAAATTGATGAGTTTTTTTAAGAAGAAAGAAGAAAAAAATTGATAGTGGATTTAAAGAGCCTATGTGTTTTTGATTACTGTGTTCCAGATGTGCAGAGTTGGTGGGAAGTTCCATGTATAGCTCATTTTTGTTCCTTGTTTCGTTTGTACTTTGAATTGCTAGACTTTGACATTGAGGTAAGTCCATTTTTAATTGTAATTTAATTAATTGGTACTTTAAAAGCATCTATTAAAGTTTCATACAATTTTCCGGCTGAACAAAATACACCGTTAAAAACACAATAAACATTTCCAAGCGTGAAAACATCATTTTCGGCTTGCTTTAATATGCCTTGTTGTAGTCGTCGTGTGTGTGTGCGTATGGCTTTTCACGTTGTCGTGACGCCTGACTCACCTGCCTTTAGAGAATCGAGAGATTACACTTGAAAACAATATTTAATTAACTTGCTAATGTGAGATAACCTGGGAAGGACTTCAAACCAGTTGTTTTTTTAACATTGCTTCTAACAGTATCACGGCTGGAAATGCTTTTTATATTTGTATTTTAATGCGAGTGGACAGCATGCAGGATAGGAAATTAGTTTTCCAGAGATGTTAAGTTTGCAGGGATTATTGAGTAAAGTGGACTGTTAAACTACTTTGCGTCCACAGGATAAAATGATAAAAAATGATGATGGATAATGTGCGTGAAAATGCGTGCTTAAGATTATGTATGGCATATTATAACACTTGACATGATCGATTAAATGACGAGCATGAGAGTATTACGTATTATGAAATGTTTTCATTTTTTCGGTTAAATCCATAATAATAATAGTAACACGCTTTAGTTTTTCGCTTGTTGATTTAATTGGCCTCAATGACAGCCTTTTTATTATATATTGTCAAACTGACAGCGCAATTCAATCAATACATCCATTCAAATTATCTAAAAAAAAAGGTGTTTCGCAGACTGAGAACACCCATAATGCAGTTTCTGTTGAGTGCTTACACACACACACAAGTACGCTGACAAATAAATAATTGCTAATTAATGTACGTAGTAATTACTACACACAGCGATCAGCATGCCCGCAGCTTATCTCGTGAGATAAAAGAGTAAAAATATTTTTCACGGAAAACTTTGATATTAACTGAATAATTGCATTGCGAGATGCAAAAAAAAAGAAAGATGCTGCGGACTGACAGAACAAGTCACGCACGTGACACACGGTGCACGTGGACACTCACACTCACAAGTGCACTTAACAACTGCATACTTTACTACTAACTGGTTATAATAATAGCTAGTACTACCAACTGTAGTCATTACAGTACTTATATAGTAAGTAAATAGGAAGCATTTAAAAGAAAAGATCATCAGAGACTGTTGTGCAGGCACCTGTTTGCACTGGTGATTATAGTAGCGACTCATCTTTCCAATGAAATTGCTTACTAATTACTGCTTGTAGCAGAGTAGTAACGGTAGTCATTACACTCTAGTCCCCGCGCTCACAGTGTGCATTTCTGTAATTCCAAGTGAAACTATAATGCCAACTTGCCAAGAAATAATTGCCTGGAGAATGAGCTCCTCTGCTTTTCTTATGAATGTCATGCATATTTTCAAGCTGGTTAGCAGGTGTATATTTATTTTTTTTGGGTAAAATATATCAGCAAGGCATTATTCAGTTTTTACTCATATTTTGCCACTGTTACAAAGTTAAAAAGAGGGTTGAAGGCGAAGAAGTAGCAATTTATTTTCCAGTCTGGACTGTCATGTTATCAAATTTAGCCACAAATCACTTTCATCTTGATTCCGTGTGTGTGTGTATTGAGATGACAGGTTGGCTTTTACTCATTGTCATTCAATTCAACCTTTTTTATCTTGAGAGCAGGCCTTTTTATGCAAATTGTAGGTGAGTATCAAAATTACCTATGCAAAAAATATAGATGGAAATTTCAGAAGCGCATAAATATAATAAGTAGGCAGTTAAAATTATCCTGGGGTAAGTGCGACTATTGTTAATCCTCATATTATTATATTTTTTACGATATCCAGCTGAATGTGATTATCGCCATTAGCCCCTAATATTTCAATCCATTTTTGTTTGTGTGAAAAAGAATAGGATAAATTAATGACAGATTATATGATTTAATAAACAATAAATATTATTGGTCTTGTTAAGAGTGTCATTTACACCGTCAGGAATAATATTTATCTTTAACGCGGAATCTTTAATTGTCAATTGTGATAGACCTTGTAGCTTGTCATTAATATATCTCTGCGCATAAGGGAAGATAATTAATTGAAAGCATTTCGTCGTCTCGATCATCTCTAAATATAAAATGCTCACTGTACTGTACAGATCATAATCTTCCCTGCTCCTCTTCTGCTTCACCAGATTTGTGAACAGAAATGGAAAAAGTAACTTATTCAAACGATATGCATGCATACCTAATTACATTTTACATATTATTATTATTAAGTTATACATACATAAATAAGGTGTAGATCTAATTACTTTTCGTTCTAAAAAATAGAATTATTAGCTGTTGTGAGTACCCCTGATTTTTAATTATTCAAAAGCTTAATATTTTACAGCAACGTATAAAATCCCTAGTAACAATTAGCTAATTAGTTTTTTCGTTTGTTTTACAACGTTGCTCTGCTCTTGTTAATATTTTTTCACATGAATTCTTCAGAGAAAATCATAACAATTTTGTAGCTAGGTGGATATTTAAACTTGTAGCTTTTGTTGATAAAAACTATAATGAAAGGAAAAATAGTTCATGTTTTTGGTACATTTTTTTCTTCCCTGACAATTTTTTTGCAAAGTTCATAGTTTGCTATTAATCATGAAAGCATGATGAAATATCAGAATTTAGCTGAGAAGTAAATTGGGAATAATTAGTTTGTTGAAGGGAACAATAACTTTAGCTGTTACATATAGTTGCTTGTCACGAACAAACCTGTCAATTTTATAATGCTACCATGGTCACATGAGCAATCAAGTAAATTAAATTGTCAATACATCTGTCACATTGAAATAAGGGCAGAGTAGAAGAAAAGTCATGAATGAATGAATTTGTGTGCATGACACCTAAAAATAACCTGTTACACTAATTGTTTATTTTTTCATTCATATTTACAAAAATACTAGCTTAACTGAACCAAGTTTTATCAATATTTTGGTTAATGTTTATTTATAAAGCCAAGTGGCGTAACCGATTTTAAAGTACTTTCTTTACAAAAACTCCCTTTTTTCATTTTTGAAAAAAATGCACGCATTCTGTTTGTGTGTATATATTCCCCCCTTTAAAGTATATATGGTGACAATAATTACTTTAATTATTGGTTTGTGTGATTTTGATCCAATTATTAATTTACGAGAATGCAATAAATGCCATATATGAATCCATAATTCGTCTTTTATTTTTCAATTATCCTCTACCATAGTTTATAATTATTATGTAATTTTTACTAGCGTGTAACAAATAAACATTATTATTATTATTATATGTTGTTCAGTTTTCTTTTATTAAATGCATCATTATTTTTTTATTATTTTTTATTGATTATAGGTTCCCCTGCCTGTTGTCCTCTCTCTCTCTTGTTGCTTGTGATTGTTAAATGTTGAGTTGAGCTGCTGTAAAAAACTCTGTTGCAAAAAAGAGAAATTTGTTTAAAATACTTAACTATATCGCCTTTGTTGCTATATATCACCACTACACGTCACACATCAGAACATTTTCTCTCACCGGTGGACGGAGGATAAAAATATATAGAGAAAAATATATATACTAAACCAAGTACAACGACAAAATAAAGTTCATTTTTGTAAATGAGCAATATTTTTGTCCTCTGGATTTACAGAAGAAAGTAAAAACAATTTGTTTTAAAAAAGATTTTGTGTTTTTGTGTGTGTCTCTGTGTGTGAATAAAAAAAACCAACCAGGATCTTGAGGAAGCACTTATTACGGACGGTGTAGAGGATTCTGGTAGCTCTCTTCTTCAGGATTTAATTGTTCGACTTCTCCGAGGCTGCTTCAACACCAGCAAAGATGAAATCACCTCGTCCAATTATCAAATGTACCTGAGGAGACTCTTTCGCATTAAATGTGAGGTAAGAAGTTTAAAAAAACTAAACATTAAACAAAGTCATCTTTCATATGGCAGGAGAGAAGTAAAACAAAAGAAAAGTGTCTCATTTCACCCCAGACCTCAACCTTCACGTTTTCATTCATATTCAGAGACTGTGTCGACTTGACGCAAAAAATCGTTCAACCAACTCATTTATGTAGGTTTTTCCTAAACAAAATACCTATCTAGTGTTTTCCTCACAATTTCGTAACGTGCAATTACACGTATGTAGTGGGAAGGTGAATTGAAACAGGAGAATATTTTTTATGCAAATGATTCTACCTACCTACTTTATATTATACAATGCCTATATGCGCACGTGTGAGAACACACAAAAAGTGAACGTTTCTCTCTCCATTCGATAAGCATATTAATGTGTGGGCTTTTTTGGTATATTATGTACCTTGTAAAATGAAACTGCTCCTATTAGAGAACAAAGTTTTGAGAATGGAGAAATGGAGAAAGTGTTACAGAGCGAGAGGAAAAAACCTATCCAATTCAATATCCATTTTATATCCATTCGGTGTGAGTTTTGTATGCGATGAAATGGCAATTATAAAAGGAGCCAAATAATACATGTAGCTTGAATTCGACGGTCTACGGTGCGGATCTCGAAAAATAAATCCCGAACGGAGAAAAGGTCGAAGTTGAGAAAGCCGAAAAACATAGACCGAAAAAATGAGGAGAAAAGACCGAATTTTTTAATTTTCAAATCTTTATTATATATACATATAAGTCTACCTCCAGTTCAATACAAAGCTGAACAAATCCAATTAAAATTAATTATTGTAACTTATTTTCCCAAATGATCGTATATACAAGTAGGTGTGGCGGTTAAATATTCAATAGTACCCAATGTTGTACTATAATGAGCAACGATTTTTTTCAAGCCGTGCAAGCCGTTTAACGATATGAGACGATTATGTGGACTCTATTTTAAGCTGTTTACTGGTGGAAGTTAGTTTTGAAAATGACAACCTATATTTTAAAAAAAATTAATTTTATGCTTCGGTGATTGAGAAATTCCGCCTGTCATCAATTTATGCAATTTCGGTCAATGTGCATTTCGGTCAAATTTCACTTTCGGGATAATTGCATTCGAGATAAAAAATTCGAGATCCATGTCGTTCGGGATTCTCATTTTCGAGATCCGCACCGGACACGGAATTCGACACGGCGGTGGTGGTGGAAGTAACTTTTTTTTGGTCTAGTTCACGTTGCGTGTGTTATGTGGCGATCATATATATTTTGTGTGGTACAGAATTAACATGGCTTTCTACTTTCTACACAGAGAAAGAAAAATAATAATCAATCAGAAAAAAAATAAAAGGTTACTTCTACTACAACTGCTACTGCTATTTGCCCGGCGTGGCCATGGCCCGTGCCATCATCATCATATCCAACAACCCGCGCGCTGCTACTGCTGCTGCACACACAATAAACTCAAATAAAATTGCTGTAGTGACCGTCAATCAACTATAAACTGGATAAGAAGAAAAAAAAGAAAGCGGTGTGTGTACTATTATTGGTAATGCTGGAGGGAGAAAGTGGAAACCATGTCAATGTACTATGCACAAGGAGGAAATAACGGACAAAGCCGTTAGTAGTTTTGCAACCATCAAATATTATAGTCTTGTTGTACACTACACACACATTGAGAGACACGCAGTTTATATGGTACATAGCATGTTCTCTTTAATTTCAATGAACTACTCGCAAACTAGCAAGTTCATCAGAGAAAACAGAGATCCTGTCTGTCTGTCTAGGCGTCTGTCTTATTTTCGTCAGAAGAATAGACATGGAAAATAATCTGCATTTCAATTTCTTCTGAGAAAGGAAATTTTTTTGGTTATATAATTTTCCTTCTTTCTCTCCACCTCTCTGGATATAACTAGCTTTCAGCTACTTTATTCCTCTATTCTAAAAAAAACGGAATATTTCATAAATGTGCTACACACACAGCATATTCCAAACGTGAAATTATTATTTAAGCTGCTATACAACAAAAGGTATTTGACCGACTGGACTGACGATGTTATGATTGTACACAGTTGTTGTTGCTGTTGTGCTGATGACGACAATGATTGTGGTGGACTTTATGTATAAAAATCTAATGGAATTTGCATATATGTATATTCATATATTATACACCTGTTCCGCTTTCCCCCTTTTTTTCTCTTTTTCCTTCACACTTCCTCTCCTTTAGTATTATTTGATGATGGAGAAAAAAGAAATCATGGTTATGGGCAAACTGACCAGAAAAAAAGTGTTTGATAGCTTTGACAAGGAAATATTAAAGCGGATTGCGGCGATCATAATAAAAAATAGTGATAAATGTTGTTTCGAGAGAAATAGAGAGAGAAAAATGTTTATTGTTGTGTAGTTTTTATGCTGGTTTTTAGTACAAAAATTCAAAGTGAAAGTAAATGGCTGCTGCTGCTGCTGATACAATGCAACTTTAACTGCTAATTTGGCTGCACACACACATTTAGGTAGAAATAAAAGGAAAATGAATGGGAAGGTAGTGGAGGTGGAGAAATTTATGAGTAGCAATAACAATGGCAACTCTACAATCAATATCCTGCATACTTTTTTTTACCGTTATTGTTGTCCTTGTAATTTCTTGAGACAGGAAGACTGGATGGATAATTTTGGAGAAAATAATAAGAATATTTATCCAGGCAGCAATAACACTAGCAATAAAACTCATGTATCGTCGATTAAATCCTCTCAATCTCTTTCCCTTTACCTAACAACAGAGATACCTGGACTGATTGTAAAAATGAAATGATTTCTCGTGTGGAATATAGTTTTCCGATAAGCCTATTCGGTTTTTAGACAAATGGAAATAAAATAATATTTCTAGATAAAGCATCCTTCCTCCTTTACAAGGTTGGTTGGAAAGTTTGCAAATTTAAAACTTGTCTATTTTCCCTTCTCATACTACTCCCTTATTTTTCAGTTTTATCCTTATCTCAGTCTAGGACCAAGTGGCAAATTTGCCACTTATAAGTGGCAAATTTGCCACTTACGAAAGTG